>FR989926.1:11675962-11953722 GCA_905404155.3 Plebejus argus
CATGGCAGCGCTGTTCATAACATTACTTACTTAACTAAAGTTTCAAGCAATAAAAATGCTTGTAAAGTAATAATATGTATATCATATAATTATTTAGTTAAATTACTTAAATTTTAGTGTACTAGCAGTTTCTAGTCTTCTCATGCTAATTATTATTATGAGAAAGATGTCAATATTACATTTACAAATTAAATTTTAACGATCTAGCTTTGTTTTTTAATATCGTGCACTCACAAGCAACTTTTTGTTAAATAAAATATAGAATATTATTAATATTAGTAAGAACTATAAGTAATTAAGAAATATAAGTAAGACTTTCACAACTATTGTAATCACTCGAATCTACAAGGTGTAACCAAACTAAGTGATAATACTTTAGGGTGTGTCCGTGTTCCTTAGAGAGAGTTCACTGTGAAAGTAGCAGTCCTGAAAGACCAATTTTTTTATTCACTTTTGTATGGGGAAACTCTTGACGCCGCGCGCCGGGACGCATGCCCATACAAAAGTGAAATAAAATAAATTAATTAAAAATCAAAAAACCCGACTGCAAAAAATGTTAACTAAAAAGATCGAAACAAGACCTAATTCTACTGGAGGCATCGAATCCAATATCCATGTTTTAATTGATACGACTCTTGCTTACGAGTTTCATGCCAGGATAAATAGAAGGTTACATAGAAAAATGTAGAAGAAGAAAGTGGATTATAAAATGCAGTCGAAGGCATGTCGCACCAAGTTTAACATTAATTAATCATAAATCATAAAATATTATGCCTCCGACTGCATTTTATAATCCACTTTCTTCTTCTACATTTTTCTATGTAACCTTCTATTTATCCTGGCATGAAACTCGTAAGCAAGAGTCGTATCAATTAAAACATGGATATTGGATTCGATGCCTCCTGTAGAATTAGGTCTTGTTTCGATCTTTTTAGTTAACATTTTTTGCAGTCGGGTTTTTTGATTTTTAATTAATTTATTTTATTTGCGACTTTTTAGTTGTAGTCATCTAAACATTTCGACAATCAATCTAATAAAAAATTGACTAACTAACGTGCTGATATTTCCGTGTCTATACCTAACTACAATACGTTATAATAGGTACTTAAATAGGTTTGGTACTGTTTCAATGTATGTTTCTAGTTTTAAGTAGGTACCTAATCATTGTTTTTTTAATACTTTGTCATTGAATTTTTGTCCTTTCAGTAATGTCAGTTAATTTTTAATTAATATTGTATTTATCCATGCAGGCGGTTTTTTGTTTTTTTATATTATTATTAAGTACTAGCGGAAGCCTGCGGCTTCGCCCGCGTGGATGTCGGTGACCGCTGCAAAAAGTATGTCCCAGGAAAGACTCTGTCAGCAAAATGATTCCCAGGTCATTTCGCAGACTCCGACACTAACATCGAAGACGCAGTTATTATACGCAGGCTGCACCAGCCCTAGTAGACTGAAGATTGTCTTCCTCCTGCACGCGCACCCCCGCCTTGGTGACGCCCACTATCGTAATATTTTAATTTCGCCATAATTTCAAAACCAAACGTCCAATTTTAATCATTCAAAGACTAAATATTATTTACATAAACTGTACTTAGTGATGGAATAATTTATTTTGATGAGGATTAAAAGAATGAGTAAATTAAATGAGTTTACATGTAGTCCAAAAAAAAATTCAAGATTTTTAAATAAAAAAATGGTTATTGTGCCTCACTCGACATAGATAGGTATAGTGTGTCGCGGACTTTTTTGTAGATATTTATAAGTTCTACAATTACTTAGAACATTTTATGGTTCTATCTTTTATAGTTTAGGCAGCGTACGTAAAATAAGTATATTTTCTGGTTGTTATTTACACCTTACGTCCGAAGAACCCAAATTTCTTACGGAACCCTATTTTTTCCAAAATTAAATCCAGCCTATGTTCAGCAAAAATAATGTAGAATTCCAATGGTAAAAGGATTTTTCAAATCGGTCCAGTAGTTTCCGAGCCAAACAAACAAAAATCAAATCGTTCCTCTTTATACTATTAGTGTAGATTTATCGTTCGATTTAATATTAAAACTGCAAGTTATATACATATTTAGAATCAGTGTTTAAAATCCTTTGTTTTGATACCCCACTCGATATGCTTGGTGAATTTTTATTTTTGTTTACCTCACAATATGGCGTCAAACTTCCGCCATTTTGGTTTTTTCTTAATGTCACCTATCTAAGAACACTTGGGCCATTAAGACAAATCTAACGATACCTCAAATATGAAAATCCGCTTAGCGGTTCTGAAGATACGAGGTAATAAAGAATATTACAAACATACAAGATACGCGCCAAACACATAACCCTCCTGGCAGTCGGGTAAAAAAAAAATAGGCTACTTGACCTATATTCAATTTCATTAAACAAATGCATATTTCTAGTAGAACTTAGCCTAGGAAACCGTATTTCACCCTTATCATCAAATAAAAGCTTATGATTGATAAATAAAGTCGATTTGAAAATATGATTTTATGAAAATATGATTTGTACTGACTAAAACGCTTTTGCGGTACTTCCGATTTGGATGTGACGTCATCATATTCGTAATTTAATATCTTTTATTTATCGTTCCCGTTATATGTAAGTTTATTTGTACATAAATAATAAGAATAAGCCTAGAAAGATTTGTAAAATATATTTTCTTGAATAATTCGAATAAAACATCAGTTTTATATATATCTCCATTTATTGTATACGGGAAATGAAATGGCTAAAACTTTTCTCTAAAAGTTTTCAACATTACAAATGATTTCTAATTTCTTATTTATTTTTTTATAATTTTTGGGCACATTTAGACTCGTACATTTAGCACATAAAAAAACGTTCAATAAAGAGACTCTAAAATACAAAAAATATGACGTCACACTATGGCGGACAGTGTTTTCGGCGCCATTTAAAACGCATATTTTTCAATCAACATTTTTATGGGTTTCTACTGTGTAAAATATTAAAATATTAGTTTATTTTGTAAAAATGAATGATTACGAAGCGATTAGCGTGAAGAAAAAAATTAGGTCAAGTAGCCTATTGGTCTTTCAGCGCTGCAATTTTACAGTGAACTCTTTACAAGGAACACATACACACCCTACAGTATTATCACTTAGTTTTATTACACCCTGTATATACATATTATAATATTATCTGTAATCGAGGTGTAATCTATGACTACTGTATAACATAAAGATTTGATATTGTAAGGGCTTTAGCACATGGCGTATTTTAAACACGCAGCATTAGAAAGGCCGAGCCTGCACAGACTATCATGTTCTAGCGATAATCTCTTTTGAAGCGCTTATGTAGTCATTTCGCTTTATATACGCATCCTACGTGCATATAAAATACGCCCTGTACTAGCTCTAAGGTAGTATAAGCTACGGTGCTTAGTATTTACAAAGCTTTTGAAAACACAAGATAATTCTTTAACAGAAAACGCCCAGTTCCTGTGAAGAATCACCAACATGTGTTGTGGACTGCAGACAAAAAAACGAAGACAATAGCAATAGTAGAGATAGTGGTGAAGTTGACAGTACCTTAAAATTTTGCCATGATATAGAGGATGGTATACTTCAAGAAATTACGGAAGCAGTATTCGATGAGTATTGTGATATAGACATTCCTCTAGATGTAGTTGTAGATCATAGAAATGAGGTAGGCTGTGATGAAAGTAACGTTTGTGATATACATAGACTTAGGGCAAATGATTATGAAGATGTTGACAGTGATTTAAAATTTGTAATAGCATTTGCTGGCTACCCAAAAACTAAAATACAACTTCATGATATCAAAAGATTCAGTCAATGTGTAAAAGACATAATTGGTATTCAAAAAGCGAGCAAATTGCTTAGAAATTCCCCAACATTCCGTGATTGTTACATCAATAATGGAGCGATATTGTGTGTTTTTAATGATTTTGAAAGTAAAAGATGGTTGCTTATGGTATTACCTGGCATAAAAGAGCGTATGAATTCTGCATTTTTATTAATGAAATGTGAAACAATTCGTTTGTGTTTAACTTCAATCGTAACACCAGTAAAATCTTCAAATTTCGTAGAAAACTTTCTCCAACAATTGCAAAAACTTAATCCTGACTTAAAAACGGGTCAGTGGAAAATAGTTAAGAAAATAAATGTATCTAACATCGATTATATTTCTATTGTTATTGATAAAAATTCATATGAAATCATAAGGAGTTCTACTTTTAAAAATGTAATAGATTTCAATGAAATGGAATTTGAAATAGAAGGCTCAATTGATATATATGGTAAAACCTTATCACTTGAAGACGATTTCTCGAGCATAGCTTCAAGAGTTGAAATTTTAAAGTCTTTAAATGCTGCGGACACACAATTTGTAAAGAATAATGAAAAAAATTTAAGTAAATCCTCTGACTTACATGAGATTAAAGATATAAAGAAAAAATATGAAATCAGCATAGATTTTAAAACAAATATCCTTAAAAACCTAAGGATAAATGATTATAATGAGATTATTATTGATGAACTCAAGATGGTGGTGGCTTTGAGTGATTACCCAATGTCTAAAATAAATTTAAGGCATATGGAATTATTTCGCAAATCTTTTAACGATATTATTGATATGCAAAAAGAATCGAATTTGCTTAAGTATACTCCAAAATTCTTGGATTGCTATATCAACAAAGGGGCTATCGTGTGTATTTTCAACGACCTTGACAGTAAACAATGGTTTGTTAGAGTTTCTCCTGGCCTTCAGGAACGAATGAATTGTCGCCTAAAATTTTTCAGACCTGAAACGACTCGTTTACATTTAGGTGAAATGGAAATTCAGGAAGGACTTTGTCCAGCTGCGGTTATCGATGTATTCAAGAACATGCAACTTTTAAATCCAAAAATACACAAAGATAACTTTAAAATTATATCTAAACAATGTATAAATGGTAAAATACACGCTTTATATTTCTTGATTGATAGCATTTCGTACGAAACTATTCGATCTTTTACCTTTCAAAATGTCGTAGATTCCGATAAAATACAATTTAGAGTAAAAGCTGGCGAGGTTGTCTATTATAGAAGAATTTCCTTCGAACCGGATTTGTTAAGTTTTCAATCAAGAATAAAAATTCTAAAGGACTTAAAACCAGACGTTTTTAAAGTATCTGATACAAAAAGAAACTTATCAACAGAAAACGATAAACCTGATGAATGCGATGAAAGTAATACCGACGAAGATAGTTCAGATGAAATGTACAATTCTTCTACTTCAAAAACAGCTGTTAGCCCGAGATCTGAAGAATTAATTACTGTAGACAGCTCAGACGAATTCTATACTGAATACGCCGAAAGAAGTTTACAAAAAGAGTTAAATAGCAACTCACCTGTAAAATTGGACAAAAGCGGGTCAGTAATTGTAGGTGAGGATATTTTAACAAATTCTAGTACAGAAGGAATAAGTATCTTGGAGGAAGGATTCCCAGATACATTTGTAAAAGAATCTAATACATTATTAAATAGCTCTTCTGAGTCTGCAAGTCAAGATTCAATAATTAAAGATAATGTTCTTTGTGAAATCATTACACCAAATATTTTAGGAGTACAGAAAACAACTATTAATGAAAAGTTGTCGGATAAATGTTCTAAAATAAACGCAAATGTAAACGTTTCAAATACATGTGAACTTTGGGTTCGAAAATCAAAGGCTCACGACAAAGAAAATGTAAATGAAATCAATTTTGAGAATTCCAATAATATTAATAGCTCAAAAACACAAGATACATACTTTAACGACACTGAAAAAATAGAAAATTTTATAATTACAGGTGACGTGAAATCAGAAAAGTCTTTAAAAATTGTTCATCAAGTGATAAGTAATGGTTCCAGTATGAATGATATCGACACTAATGAGAATGTAACCTCAAATGAAGTAACTACGTCGGTTGATTCGGTAAATGAATCTCCAAACGTCGCAAACTATATTTCGAGTGACTTGAAATGTGAAAATATTGAAGTAGACGAAGTAAGTACTTGTGAAAGTTTTCTTCATGTAAAAGACGAAACTAAAAGTTCTCCGATACAACAGACAGGAAATTCTGATAAAATAGTTGATTCTTCTGATCTTCGTGCCATGTGTGATGAACTTGATGAACACAATGAGCCTGAAGCGCTAATCACATCCAAATTGTACGTCCATAAAGATTTCAAGAATGTAGATTTTACAGCAGATATTGACTTTAAATCGGCTGCAAATATTGATGATAACATTTTATTTGGTGATACTGATTACTCTAATAAATACCGAAGAAAAGAACTGTCCTATTACAGATGCACAAATTACTTGCATGTCGATAAAGAATTAAAATTGGCTGTTGTTTTGGAGGATTATCCTACAGCGAAATTACAAAAGAGTCATATGCAACAGATATCTCGATTATTTAACGAATGTCTAAGCAAAGATGAGGATTTGTTTGATGATGATATTCCACAATTTGAAGACGTTTATGTATCAAACGGTGCTATAGTATTTATTTGTAAAAATATAGAAACAAAGGAGTACTTCGTAGAACTCTTACCAGAACTGTCCACGTCACTCGGCCTTAAATTGAAGCTTCACAACATAACACGCTTGGTTAGGTTTTATAGAGTATCCATAACATTATCACCAGAAATATCCCAGCTCGAATCCAAAGCAATATTACCTAAACTTCAAGAGTCATATGCAAAGTTGCAAACAAATGCTTGGAAGATTTATTCTGATGTACCCGGAGAACAGATACGTGTATTTGGCGTGGATGGTAGTTCCCTAAGGTTTCTAAGAAAGTCTAATATGACCTTAGAATGTGAAGGACATATCATTATATGTGAAGAAATAAAGAAATCGAGGCCTGATATCCAACCGAATGTTACAAATACTGATACTGCTGAAGAAATAGAGAAAAATTTAAGAGAGAAAATAATTAAAATGATGTACTGTGAATTGAATACTTCCGGCAAGAAGACATCATTGAAAGATCTTAGAAACAAAAATAGAAAAAATAACTACAGTGATACGATTCCTGATGATTTCAAACTTTATATAAGTGCTACTGAGTATCCGGAGGTACGTATAGACGAAATGAACTTTAACGAAATAAAACGGGCTTTGGAGGACCTTGTGGCAGACACCTGGGGTACTTTTGATGCATTTATTCCCAGAATTTACGACATATATTTGTGCGAAGGTGCTATATTTGTAATCTGTAAAGATATCCAAACGAGATTTTGGATCGAGAGTAACATCAGAAATATTGGACTTTCTTTAGATTTCACCATAAAGGCAACTGAATATCGAGGAGTTGTAGGTATCGTTAACATGAAAATAAAAAGTAAAAAGAGCTTTGAAGAGGTAGTAGCGATATTACATACTCAAAACCCAAGGTTACGTACAAAGTTTTGGCGGCAAACCACAACAAAAACAAAGTATCCGCAAGTTGTTTTGCAAATGGATGCCTTATCTGCACAAGTTATTAGAAGTGACAGTTTCAATGGTGAAATAGATGGACAGACTCCAGAATTTGATTTTGGATACTTACTTTCTATCATTAAAAGAAGACCCAGTCTAGAAGCATTCAGCAACGAGGATTACAAAAATATACCAAAAAAAGCTGACATGGATATAGCTGATACTGACAAACAGAAGGTTAAATGTGACAAATGTCTTAATGAAAATGATATTTTCTACTACAGTGGTAATGAAAATTACAATATAATGGAACAAATGGGTGCCACAGATGATGATGATTATTGTCGGGTAGATTTGAAAATACCATCGGTCATTCTGACAGCCAAGGGTTGTTTGGATGTAATTTTTGGAGTACTGAACGAAAAGAATCCGAAACTCAACACATTTTTGTGGAAAATAGAGCCATCCTCTGATGTAGGGCATTTCACTGTATTTGTTGATAAAACGTCGGCTCGAGTTATGAAAGAAGAAGGATTTGATCCATCATTTGCTGGAGAAAATTTGGAATTCCAATTTTAAAATTTGCATTCCATTTTAAAAACAGCATACCCAACTTATCAATTTAGTCCATATTAATGTGATTGTTTTTATACGTGTTTTTATTATGTTATGTACCTTTTGTCATAAACACTCTTAATTATTGTTCGTCATTATTGTATTGTTAACAATAATGCTCTCTAAATCTGTTAAAAAAGTTAATGAAAAAACTTATTTTAGGTGATAAGTTTTGTTATACAATAGGCATGATGACTATTTTTTTTCTTATTGGTAATTGAAAGACCGTTAAAAAATAGAAACATCGCTGAAAGAATGACTCTGATAGCTTAAAAATTCACAAAGATATTCAAATATCTCATAAAAATAGACCTGCCCGAAACGCTCCATACAAAGTGCTACGAAAGACTGACGTCACCTTTCTTAGTTTGTATGCATCGGGAGAGAACTTTGTTCGATAGGTATATTAAATATTGCGTTTATGAAAGTGTTTTCATAACAAAAGTTGCTTTTAATTACATAATATTATGTTATTGAATGGTATACAAATATTAAGAAATTAAATTGAAAAAAAAAAACCGACTTGATAATCCAACTTTGAAGGCGCATAACAAAAAAAAATACAAATGCTATCAAGCTGAAATTTTGGGAACACATTTTTTACCGTGATTTCTTTATTTTATTAACAAAATTGCTAATCTTTGTCCTTGTCATCATCCCTATTATTGTTCCTTTTCATGCTAAGTGTACCCACCTCTATTTTTAGTTCCTAAGTTTGTTTAACTTATAATGTGTTATATACTTTTTGTCATGATTGGTTAATACCTAGATTTTATAATTGGTTGCCATATTTTAAATGTGATAATTAAAACACAGGTCTTCTTGTCATAAATGAATGTTCAGAATACTGCCTAATATAAAAATATTTCTGTGATCATATTGTGATGAAGCAAAATCAATTTGTTTAAAAGTTGCTTGTGAGTATTTCTTTTGTTCTTTTTGTTTATAATCATGACTAAGATTTACAATAAAGTGAATTAATTAAAAAGTCTCTTAATCATTTATCAGTAATCCCAATGTTAATCACTAATAAGTAATACCTAATAATATATTCTAATCTTTAATAATGTAATGTATGTTTGATATTCTTTGTATGAAATCTATGAGCTAAGCCGCACTACGGGGCAGCGGATTTACGCGACACGTAACGGCTGAAGCCAGAACTATGGAAAGCGAAGTGTCGCTCCGCTGCAGCGTAATGTCGCATAGTGCGGTCTCGCCTTTGTCGCTTAAGGTAGCTAATCTTCGCAGCACGCGACCGCGATCGAAAAAAATAAAAATAAAAATGCCATTTTATGAACTAGGCTGGGTTTCATATTGCTCTACGGCACTACAAAGCAGTGGTGACATCGGTCACTAGACCAATGTCGGTACAAAATGAAACCTATAGCCATAGAGTAATTAAATAGTTATAGAGTTTCAAAGCCCATACAAACCAGCGTGTCTGCAGTTTTTAGTTCTCATCTGAACGATAGATGGCATTGAGTGTATCAAATTATCCCAAGATGGCCCAAGGAGTAAAAAATAAAACGCCATCTAGTAGACTATTTTAAAACACGTTCGCTAACTGCAAAATTCTTTCAGAGATGTCGCTAATTAATTTTAATCGGAAATTATATTTATTGAAGTTTTCTTAAACTAATGTTTTTGGCTCTTTAAAAATAGCTGTATTTTTTTTTACAAATATAGAATTTTAAAAAATATGAAAAATTTTTGTTCCGTCGGCGGGATTTGAACCCGCGACCACCGGCTTGAGCTATCAAGTATTACCCATTCACAATTCACAGCATTGTATCACAGGATTCACAGGCCACAGCGATGCGGTGCGCCGTGCGGCGCGGCGCGCGCCGTTGCCACCAAACCACATTTTGTGTTGTAAAACGATAACTTATCTTATAAACAATGGGATATAATAAGTGTTCAGTGTACAGAATATGTAAATCTGATTCAAAAAACAAAAAGGATTTAAATTGTCATAAAATATAATATCGACTCACAGTTCACACTAATATTGTGTTGGCCTTGGTGGCATTTATTTGCAATTTGCATCTCTGTTTTATTGTAATTACGTTGTAAGAAGTGTAACAAGGAGAGAAACAATATAGAATAAAAATAAAAATAAAAACTGTCAAATACGATGTTACATACTAATTACTACCTACCTAGCTAGGTACACAGGGCCACACATCAAGTGTAACATTATGACCTTTGGACCGTCCTTACCGCGCACGTAATAAGAGCGAGTTTTGAAGTGCTTCTGTTACACCTGACGTGTGGCCTACCGTACCTACCAATTGTTATAATATGATTAATTATTGTTGGATATTTTATATATCCGAATGCGTCTTCATTATTTTAATCCTTCGATCGTGGATTCTTGGAAATCTATTGTTATTCTATTGTGTCTTGCTCACCGGTGAGCTTATGGGGCTTGATAGGTTAATAAATTTTTTAAATCCATACTAATTAGTAATTACTAATATTATAAATGCGAAAGTGTGTCTGTCTGTCTGTCTGTCTGTTACCTCTTCACGCCCAAACCGCTGGACCGATTTTGCTGAAATTTGGCATGGAGATACTTTGAGTCCCGGGAAAGGACAAAGGATACTTTTTGTCCTGGAAAAATGTACGGTTCCCGTGCGATTAACGAGTTTTGGTACAACGGAGTTGCGCGCATCATCTAGTAAAGAACTCAAATCATCTAAAAATAAAGTTTCACGTAAATATCTGGCAGTACGACATAATATGTAAATATAACACGCTGATTAATTACAAGCACAATATTTTATTTTTATTTTATTTCCCGTTTCGTGGCAAGTGGCAACCCTGGCATATCTGCTTGGTACTTACACCACAGTATAGCAATATAATATATTGCTATACTGTGACTTACACCGGTGGCGGCATCGTGCGACATCAAAGGCGTTTCGTTACTGTAGGGATATTATATTGCTATACTGTGATAATAATATTATGTAAGTACACAAATCCAGTCTCAATGATCATTAATCACATTTTCACACTTTGCAACCCTCTCCTCGCATGTGCGGCGGCTGCGGCCGCGCGGCGTCATTAGAAATATAATATCAGCACGGTTTTAAACTTTTTAAATTAGGGTTCCGTACCCAAAGGGTAAAAACGGGACCCTATTACTAAGACTTCGATGTCTGTCCGTCTGTCTGTCTGTATGTATGTCTTCAAGCTGTAACTCAAGAACCGCTAGATTAGCTAGAATATAGACAGAGACCAGACATACTAGACTTTTGAAAATTTCACAGATTGTGTTACATATCTGTTGCCGCTATAACAACAAATACTAAAAATAAAATATATAACTGTATCATGGTCTCTGAGACTATATACATATAACCAGAGACCAGACATACTAGTCTGGTCTCTGATATAACATAATATCATGGACCAATATAATATATTATATAATATTTATTATTATTGTAATGTATGATTCATCTATAGCAGGTATAGGTTAAAAAATTAGTGTCCTTTGATGTTTCCGACACCGCGCGGCGAAGTTCGCCCGAAGGGTATGAAATACAAATATGTTAGCGGTTGTCAATGGCCAAGCTACATGATATTATATTTTAAATGTATTTAAATCGGTATATTATGTTGGTCACTTTATATAATTTTGATTAGTGATAATTATATTTCAAATAGTAATAAGTAAGTTACTTGATTGTGACAAATATATAACTTACTTCCGATAAAACTTCCTGTTCTCATATTTCAGTAAATAATTATCCCACAAAAAACATTTTCATGTAAAAATGTTGCCAAGATGAGAACATAATATTCGTGGTGTCAAAAAGTAGTGAAATCTCATGTAGAGCCAAGTTTCTAATCGATAGCCTGGCCATTTTTCTTTAGTTAGGGTATATTAAGTTCAAAGCCCTGCCGAATAACAAAATGGCCAAGCCACCGATTTTGACTAATGTGTAGAGTTTTTAGATTCTTCTCGTTCGGCTGACACATTATATTATTATCAAATATTTTGCCGCACTTTGGTGTAAAATTAAGGTTTTTAGATTTAGCGCTAAGTATGTAAGGTTAGAAACTTGGCTCTACATGAGATTTCACTACTTTTTGACACCACGAACTATAATAATATTATGTTCTCATCTTGGCAACATTAACACATGAAAATGTTTTTTGTGGGATTTCATTTCTTTTTGTAAGGTGGTTTACGTTGTTTTTTTAGTTCATTTTGAAGAAGAGATGTCACTGTTAGGTATCTATAATCTCCATCGCACTATTGTTTGACGTGATGATGTTTGATATAGCCGTTTAACTTTTAGGCACAGGTTTTTTCTTTGAACTAACCGATGTTGTTTATATCCTACAATTAAATATTTGCAAAGAAATGCTGAGACTACGGCTATACTTTGAACTTACATATTTTTAAAATGATTTAAGGTCTAGAGTCTGCAAAGTACAGTTATTAATAATATAAGGAACATACAGTTAAAATAATATTTTAATTAACTAGTATATTATACTAGCTGTTGCCCTGTTGCCCGCGACTCCGTCCGCGTGGACTTCAGCTTTAAATAGCTCGCGGTAGTACCCGTCATAAAGTAACTTATATTATAATATTATAATAATATAATATGGTAAGTAGTTCTCGTTGCTACATTACTGCAAATTGCATTTGCACGACAGACTAGAGGTGCTTCCGAGGGAAGCTTACTTCAAACTTCAATGTTTACAGACAGACAGAAAATATTTCTTACATAATATTTTAAACTAGCTGTCCCGGCAATCGTTGTTTTCCCATTTAAAGTATTTCTACTTCATCAGTTGATATAAAATATTATCCCCTCTTTTGTCTCCTAAGAGGTGTGGTGGGAAAGTTTTTATCAACAGATGTTAAGTTAGAAAACAAAGTTAATAATATTATGAAGTAAGTCCAAGAAAAAAGTTTGATACAAAATCTGACCCCCTCTTTGGTCCCCTTAGAAGGGTGGGAGAGGGGGATTTTTATACACCAGATGTTGAGTTGGAAGAAGACAAATATATCTGCAGAAACTGTATGCAAATCGTATCAGTAGTTTTCGTGTTAAAGAAAAAAGTTTGATACAAAATCTGACCCCCTTTTTCGTCCCCTTTGAGGGGTGGGGGGATTTTTTTTTATCACCAGATGTTAAGTTGGAAGAAGACAAATACATCTGCGAAAACCGCATTCAAATCCGAGCAGTAGTTTTCGTGTGATAGTGGAACAAACATACAGACAGACAGACAGACAGACAAAAAAACTAACCACATTTTTGGCTTCTATAGCGATGTAGTGACACCCCCCGCTTATTATTTTTTAATATCTTTATTGTACAGAATTTTCATTTCTACAGTTTTATTATATGTATAGATAATAGATTTTTGCATAGGGGCATAGGGGGTTATTAACAGCAGGGGAGTGGGGTGGGGTCGAAGTCGAACATCAACTCTTCTTAATCTTATTACAATATATTTCAAATATTATATTGTATAACATCAAATTAATCGAAAAAGTTTGTTCATCCTTACCACCTCTTATAGAAACACGTTTGGGTAAGCGGTGGTGCGATGTAGAAGACGCACGGCGCCATCTATTATGAATTTTTGAAACTAACTTTATTTGAACAAATTTACGCATTTTCACCCCCTTACAATTCGCATTTATAATATTAGTATAGATATAATATTATTTAAAAGGAGGTACGGGATGATTCTTTGGATGATGGAAAAATTACCACATAAATTATTACGTTTTTATGAAATTAAGGGGCAATTAACGAGGATGTGCACTCGCAATATTAGAAAAGTTGCAAGTGCTTTGCCAGCTTTTAAGAGGGGATCTGTTATATAAGATTAGGAGACAAATGAGCAAACAGGTCACCTGATGGAAAGTAAGTTCTACCGTCGTCTATAGACACTAACATCAGAAGTGTTGCAAGTGCGTTTTGGGTCTTTGTATTCCTTCATAGGAATAGGCTAAGGGAATCAGCAGAAGAGAACAGGGATAGGGAATAAGGTTTAGGGTGCAGTTGGGCCTCCGCTTAACTCACTCACTAAGCGAAACACAGGGCAAGCGCTGTTTCACGCCGGTTTTCTGTGATTCTATGGTCTCTCATGTCTAATACGTATTTTTTTTGGCACAAGAATTATTTTATACTCTATTTTTAATTTTGTATCTAGCACAAGAAACGGGGGTATCTCATACTAACATCCCCTCTCTATATCAAGGGGATGGGGATAGGTTAGGTTGGGTTTGATAATTTTTTTGTTGTTTCTGTACTAATAGTATGTCACATAGCAAATTTCAGCTTTCTATGACTTCAGGAAGTACCCTAACAATTTTGATGATCGGTGAGTCAGTCCATTATTGTGGGGTTTTTGGACCCCTATAAAATCTAAAGCAAAAATATTTAAACTTTGCGCATTTAATTATTATACTCATGTCATAATATCTTGAAAATTTCAACTATCTGGCATTATCCAAACCAAAGTTACGATGGTGCAAAAATACGACGAAACGTTTCGAGAAAAGGTAGGTAGTGCCCGTGCGCGCTTCGCTTGGCTCATCTTGGCGGGGGCACTCCCATGCCCCCAGATCTTAGTACATTAATTAATATTTAGAATTATGTACTTAACTTATTCTTAGCCATTCTTAATTTCTAATGTATTTTATATGATTTTACTATATTCGAATTGTGAAGTTCGTTCCATTTTGTGTAAAATGGTATAAAAGCCAGCCATATTGCATTGATTGATTCATTCTGTAATTAACTTTGAAACGTGTAAGGTGAAACTCTGCTCGAATAAATACCGCTCAATGTATAATTCAAGACTTTCCTACTCCCTAATAAATAATAAAAACTAAGGAACTTTATAATAAAGTTAATAATTATTAAATTATTAAAATAATAATTATTCCTATAGTTCGAAGATCAAAACTATAATTCCGGCTATAGACAGGGTTGCTATAGATCGATTTTTTGAATTTGCCGCCATCGCCACGTGATCGTGATGACGATAGGATAAAAAGCCTAGCGAGAGTAAGCGAGATTTTTTGCAGACGACGCGACGGGGCTGGGCGGGCCTGTTAATTTCGCCGCGAACTATAGCACAAAGGGAATCATATTATTATTATTACCAACGCACACGGCACGTGGCGGCGCAGCATGTCCGCGGACAAAAAGCCCGCCCCGCCCCGTCGTCTGGAAAGCGCCTAATATTCTGCATGGTCATGTAGATGCATCCACTTTGCACAATGCCGGATGCCCTATGCTGCCGCCTGCGGCCGCGGTCGGCCCGGCTGGTCTGCCGCCGCGGTTGTTTGCGGAGGCCCCGCAGTCAAAGAAAATATACACTACGCGCGCAGTGCCCTACACGGCGCACCGCGCGTGCGATCGGCGGGCGCGGGGCATGCGCCATGCCATGCCTCCTTACTCCTCAGTATAATTATGCTGTACTATTTTAGCTATTCTTTCGCCCGCTTTTATTGTTATAAACTGTTATAAATTATAATTTATGTGGATGGATAAATTGATTTTATGGAAAATTGTGTAATGAGAAATTTATTGCCATCTACTTGAGGCTAATATTATTATTTAAGTATTTCCCTAGTCTATGATTTCACTTAATGTACAATAAATAAAACACATATTTTGTAATATATTATAATCCTACAGCTATTCTAGTTAATTTCCTACTAATATTATAATGGCGAAAGTTTGTACTTAAATATAATACCGTAAAACATGCCAACTTTGCCAGCTTTTTTCGAATAATTTTAATTCTTGTAAAAAAATTGTATAGAAGTGTAAGTTTTTTTTGCCCTCTGCAACTACAAGGCTACATGCGCAGGTGTAGGAATGTCAAAAACATTACTACTGTTCATTTAATTCAATTTATGATTGATTTTCATGCCGGGTAAAGTTACCTGGACTTGCAGCTAACATTGCCCACCTTGATTTTTCACGCAAATATGAACTTTGCACAGGTGGCATCAAAATCCAGTAAAAGAATTCGCCACCACGCACTATTCACTCATAAATCTGCACCACAATTTGCCCGCAAAAATACGTACCGTTGTCCGTTTTTCAGAAGTTGCAACAAGTTACTGAATAAAGTTAGCACTACGGAGTATTATCAACATTATCAGTCATATAACCTATTTTCTGCCAAATTAAACAAATGTTGCCATAATATTAAAATACCTCTGTACATCAAAGATTTGCCAATGGATCTTAGGGCAAAGTTATCCTATGTGGCAAAGTTGGCATGTTTTACCGGTATGTATAGAATAGATGTTTGTTACTCTTCGCGACGTTGTACGAAAATGTACGGTTTCCGGGAAATTCCTAAATTACCCGGGCGAAGCCGCACGGAACATCTAGTTTTTATTATAATCTTGAGTCGATTTCCATAACATTTCCTTGTAAAAACTTTTAAAAAATCTTAAGCACATGAAAGGTTTGAACTCGATACCCCTATATGCCCCTACGTAGTGCTTGATCACGAAACCGCTGGGCTACGAATTCTTAAGCAATCTTAGCGAAATTTTTGAATAGTATTGTCGCGCTGACGGCGTTTTATCGATTAATAATTGCATTGATAATGCCGTACCCACATTCACTTTTTGTAACACACAAAACAAAACACTATTTCATTAAAATTTGTAGTTATTCAAAGTATATTGTACATAGATATTATAATTAAATAATTATGTTTTGCGCCATCTAGTGTTCAAATAGCAAGCTACTTAGTAAGCGTGTTAGCTATCGGCCGCGGCGCCATCTAACAATTGTTGCTTAAATACTAACAATAAACATTGATTGGGAAGTATTTTTAGAAAATCATAATTATGATCCTACGAGTGTTTTAATGATGTTGTAAAAATGCAGAAAAATGTTCTTTTGTGTTTTAAGGTTACCCCTTTTGATTTGATGGGCTCGTTTTGTTGTAATATATCATTTTCAGATATAGCCAGAATCGATGATAGCGCCATCTAGATTTAGCCTGCTTTTTTCGTACACGCAATTTTGTATGGGACTTGATTGTCTATGTATGATTGGTCCATGCTATAGCATAGTTTTTCTTCTTAAATTATGGCGGCCTCAGTGAGCTACCAATGTGAGAAGCAGAGTTCTTAAAGTGGCATTATATTTGGATTTTTGTCGGTCGCGGTCGCGAAGTGCGATGAATACTACCTTTACACTTAACGTAGCCTTTGTAAATAAAGCTTTCTGCTTTGCGAATTGCGATTAAACCGATAAACATTGATACAAGCGGCATGCGCGTCCTCAGTTGTCAATCCCCGCACTACAGCGCGATGCGTCGTGCGCGTGCGTTGTGTGCGGCGCGCCCGCCGAGTCGTTCTGCTCGCGGTGCGGCCACACCCCCTACTGCGGCGTGCGGTGCCAGCGAGCGGATTGGAACAACCGCCATCGCTCCGTCTGTCATAATCTGGCGCGGTGAGTGATGATGATGATAGTTATATTAAATATTGAATTACAATTCATAAGCAGCTCTCCAATATGTATGATTGTTTATTGTCAGCGGGCTTGGCGCTCATTTACATTTATACTAATTGTTAACACTATTTTAAGATAATGATTCTATACTTCTTTTCAAGAAAAAGAACAGTATATTATCTTTATACAATCGGATCGTGATGGGAGGTGTGTCTGCTGGATGCCTGTCCGCACGGATCCGTCACGGCCGTGACATTTTTTTTTTATATTTTTAGGCCCTTACTAATAAACGCTGTATAAGCTTTGAATATTCAGTGTTTTGTCTTCTTCAATCCAATTACAAATGTCACTTGTGTGACAGGAACAAAACACTGTATAACTATTCAAAGCTTATACAACGTTTATTAGTAAGGGGGTTAATATTTAAGATAGAAGAATTTAATTGATTTTACAGACATTTAGTACTACTTGTTCTTAAGACTTTTTTTACAATCGCTTGATGTCTCTGTTCTGCATGAAGCAAACAGCGACAAAGCTGATCCTTCGCTAGTCGCTACTCAACATTTAGTAAATCATGTGAAAAAAGTTCTTAGGTTTGTTTTTTTTTTTAGCTTAAACGATGCTCCTCTACCTGACATGAAGAAAATTGACGCAGAACCTAGGTAAGTGTTATTAGTCAGTAAATATCCATACAGTCTACACTAACACCTTTAAGAAGTACTTTTTATTAAAGAAATTGTCTTTGCTTATCAATCTTTATCAGATTTTTAGATATTTCACACAATAACCGATGTCTTTAGAGTCTAGGGACATTGGTTATTGTTGGGCCTAGAGTCTAGACTATTTTGAAGTGGAATGATCCTAACACACATGCAGTAAACTTAATATAATGTTGTTGTTCACAGCGTGCTTCCGGCGCAGCCGCTGCGGCCCCCGCGCCCGCTCAACAGGTCGCAGAATCTCAACTCGAGCAGGGACCAAGGCAATGACGACTCGGAGTCACAGAAGGTAAGTCATCTTCATCTTTTTACTATGTCTTCTTCTTTAATTATGGCGGCCTCAGTGAGTTGCCAATGTCAGAGTGGAGCTCTTTGTCTCTACTCTCTTGAAAAACTTTTTGACTGTCAGGTGATTGTTTAAAGGTGCCAGACAAAGGCAACTTTCGTTAAGTTATACCGTATAGTGTATACGCTACGTAATTTTTTAGCACAAAATATAATTATTTCCAATGGTATTGTAGCTGCCAAAAACTTTGATCATTAACGTCCGCACTCAGAGATATTTAATGGTGACTTTGAATTTCAAGAGCCAAGAGTTTGACACTAAAATAAAATATAAATAAAAAGTAAAAATATGAAGTTTATTTCAAAATCTACAATAAAAGTTAAGTAATCTCTGAGTACGGCCATAAATGTACTTGAGGTAGTGACCTAAATGGTGGAGTTTTATTTGCTATGCCCTTATGTTTACAGCTGCTATATAAACAAGGAATGTTTGATATTAAAAAAAATTTCACAGAAATACCAAACAAGAGATCCTAGAGGACCAAGGGAGAGGAACAATTATCAGAATAATCAGCAGAACAATCGCAACGGTCCGAGGAACCAAAATGGCCGTGCGAACATGAGACAGAATAATTCTAAACCCGCTGACGAAGAGGAAAGTTTTGAAACCAACAGTAAGTTCTAAAGGGTTTTGTACAACATTTTTTAGTAAATAAAGGATGGTAGTGGGTGAAAGGGAAGTATGAACTGTCAAAACTGTTACAAGACTTACAATTTATAACCTTGATCGAGACAGTTTAAAAAGATTTTTATATTTCTCTAGGTCCAAAGCCTCTACTGTCCATGATCATACCGAAGCCAGAAGAAGTTAAACCGGAACCAAAAACTGCGAGGCAACCTGTGAAACCCGCAACCGCTCCGGAACCCGGACCTTCTCCGAAGCCGCAACCCGCCAGGCAGTCCACGGAACCAGCACCGGTTCCGAAGCCGCAACCGCTCCGACAACTCGCCCAGGAACAACCCGGACCGTCTACGAAACCGCAACCGGTGAAACCAACTGCAAACCCCCCAGCAGCGGTGCAAGAAACCAAAATAACTCCTAAGCAGTGAGTATGCAGTTGTGTAACATTTGGAACTTCCAATTTGAAAAAGGGCATAAAAAATGTTTCCTTTTCTACTAAGTCTCATATACTGAACTGTACATTTGGCTTGTTAGTTGTTACTTTAGACGCTCTGCTATCCGACATTAGGCTTTTGTCAGGGGGGTTTCACTACGCGATTCCGCCGCCGAGCTACAAGTACATGCCGAGACTCCTCGACGTCGGGGCGATTGAATGGTTGCCGCGCACTGATCCGTGGCGCACGCGCCTAATATTTGTTAAACTTGTTTTGCAGATTTCGCATATTATCAACGATTAAATATAATAATCGCCAATTTAAAGATGGTAAAAAACAAATATATATATATATATATATATATATATATATATATATATATATATATTTGTTTATATATATATATATATATATATATTTATAACTTGATAGACTTCTTGCGTCCAGCCTCAAAAAATCCCATAGTAATATTGCGTCCACCGACTTACCGCGTCCGGTATACGGACGCAAGATTAATTTCACCTCTATTACATAGCTATAGGTATTGGGTATCTATGGTAAAAAAATCAGCGAGACGCAATTTCACCTCCAGAGTCTCTGGACGAGTATAATATAGTTCGCCAATCGTCCGATGGCGGCGCTGCGCCGCTGTATATTTTTTGGGTGTATATTTCCGTACATTTAGCCGATAATGTTGCGTCTACCCCCAAATATGATATGTTGCCACTTCGTGCAGTGCGTGTGGTTAAGAAACGAAAGAAATGCGACGTTGCCGCTCGGGCGCGTTTACCTTGCCGCGTGCGACCATGCATCGTTATTTCATTATGCTCGTGAACTTTGCGGACGCCGTAGTGACCTGTACGAACGGATGTGAGTTGTGACTAATTTTGCGTAGACTAAATTGTGATGAATATCGTGAATATATCATCCTACTGGAGTATCTAGTCACATTAAAGTTTACATAGCAGTAGTAGAACTCAATTACAAATTTTGCCGCAAAAAAATCTAGAATGAATAGATTATAGTGTACCTTCGACAAAATTTATGCTAGCTACAGGCTACAGCAGGTTTTTTTCTGTGTGATAATTTTATCGAAAATTAAAGTTTTTATTCAAAATTGTATAACCAAATATAAGTAGGTATTTAGTTACTTTGACGTTATTTATGAACAAGTCAGTATTCAAGCTACCAAATTAGAGCATTAGTTACCTTGACGTTTTTTAGAACTAGGCGTTGACCATTTTATAATTTTACCCCCTTACTAATAAATGCTGTATAAGCTTTGAATAGCTATACAGTGTTTTGTCTTCTTCAATCCAATTAAAAATGTCACTTGTGTGACAGGAACAAAACACTGTATAAGCTTATACAACGTTTATTAGTAAGGGCCTTTTTGTTTAATTTAGCCCGAAAATTGTTCTAGAGGTCTAAGTGTCTAAACACACTATGCCGAAGCTACGCGGCGTAATTTCCGTGGCCAAAATTACGTTCCGAGGCATCCGTCTGATACGACAAACTATAAATTACGCGAAGAACCAAAATTACTCGGCAGAATTTCCGTTGCGGAACACGCGCGTCGAGTGAGTATTCAGTGTCTCGAGCGCTCAGATGTAAGGTGTGCGTTAACGCTTTGGAGTTAAGGTTGGATTTGCTATGTTCGGTTTTGATACTTTGCTTCTGCGCTAATATAAATTGACCCGTAATCGTTGAACATAAAAAAACGAACATAACGCCTCCCCCATTTCGAAAATCGGTTAAAATTGTAGGCTATGTGTTATTCTGATGTATAAGCTATAATCTATATTCTATATTATTGTATGGTTTTATTAAAATCCGTTCAGTAGTTTTTGCGTGAAAGAGTAACAAACATCCATACATACATACATACAAAATTCAGACCGCAACGCGACTAGGCGAGGCGAGGCGCGGCGTGGCATAAAGTATGGATTTGATAGATTTCAATTGCGCGAGGCGACGTGCCAATCTGTCAATTCAGTACAAATTTAGAAATGTATCTAAACGTGGCGTTGTGGTCTGAATCAACCCTTAGGGTCGATTCAGACCGCAACGCGACGCGTAGATGCATTTTTAAGGTATGGATTTGACAGATTTGCGTGACGTCTCACGCAATTGAAATCTATCAATTCAGTACAAATTTAGAAATGCATCTGCGCGTCGCGTTGCGGTCTGAAATGACCGTTAGGGTCAATAGGCTACTTGACCTAATTTTTTTCGTCATGCTAATCGCTTCTTAAGGGCCCGGGTTACCCTCGAAATTTTCATACATTCTTAATACCAAAATCATTTTGTCATGCGAAAATATTTAACATACTCGAGTTATTTTTCAGCTTAAGATAGTAATTACCTAGGGTCCTGAACAAATTTTTTTTACAAAATATTTAAATACTAAAAAAAAAATTTTGGTGTTTAAATATTTTTTAGTAAATTTACTACTGAATATTTAAACACCAAAAAATAGACAAAAACACTAAAAAATATATAAATAAATAGTAAATTTACTACAAAATATTTAAACTAAAAAATATTTTTTATTATTTAAATATTTTGTAGTAAATTTACTATTTATTTATATCTTTTTTAGTGTTTTTGTCTATTTTTTGGTGTTTAAATATTTAGTAGTAAATTTACTAAAAAATATTTAAACACAAAAAATTTTTTTTTAGTATTGAAATATTTTGTAAAAAAATTTGTTCAGGACCCTAGGTAATTACTATCTTAAGCTGAAAAATAACTCAAACATGTTAAATATTTTCGTATGAGAAAATGATTTTGGTATTAAGAATGTATGAAAATTTCGAGGGTAACCCGGGCCCTTAATCATTCATTGTCATTCATTGTGTGTCACAAAATAAACTAATATTTTAATATTTTACACAGTAGAAACCCATAAAAATGTTGATTGAAAAATATGCCTTTTAAATGGCGCCGAAAACACAGTCCGCCATGGTGTGACGTCATATGTTTTGTATTTTAGAGTCTCTATTATTGAACATTTTTTATGTGCTAAATGTACGAGTCTTAAAGCGCCCAAAAATTATAAAAGAATTAAATAAGAAATTAGAAATCATTTGTAATGTTGAAAACTTTTGGAGAAAAGTTTTGGCCATTTCATTTCCCGTCTACAATAAATGGAGATAATATAATATAATAAAACTGATGTTTTATTTGAATTATTCAAGAAAATATATTTTACAAATCTTTCTAGGCTTATTCTTATTATTTATGTACAAATAAACTTACCATAAACGAGCGCGATAAATAAAAGATATTAAATTACGAATGAGATGACGTCACATCCAAATCGGAAACCGCAAAAGCGTTTTAGTCAGTACGAATCATATTTTCATAAAATCATATTTTCAAATCGACTTTATTTATCAATCTTAAGCTTTTATTTGATGATAAGGGTGAAATATGGTTTCCTAGGCCAAGTTCTAATAGAAATATGCATTTGTTCAATGAAATTGAACATAGGTCAAGTAGCCTATTCAGACCGCAAGTCACAAGCACAACGCGACAAGGCGAGGCGAGGCGCGGCGTGGCATAAATTTGTATGGATTTGACAGATTGCAATTGCGTCATGCGTGAGACGTCTTGCGAATCTGTCAAATCCATATAAATTTAGAATGTAATATGCATCTACGTGTCGCATTGCGGTCTGAATTGACCCTTATGGTTGATTCAGACCGCAAGTCACAACGCGACAAGGCGAGGCGAGGCACGGCGTTGCAGTCTGAATCAACCCTGAGTATTAGTTACTTTGACGTTTTTTAGTACTAGACGTTGACAATAATTAGTACATACTTTTATTGTTTAATTTGGCCTGGAAATTAAGATTTTCATTCAGAATTGTTTTTACCAAATATAAAGTATTAGTAATTACTTTAACGTTATTTTAGTACTAGTCGTTTAAGACTATTACATACTTTTATTGTTTAATTTGGTCTGAAAATTAAAGTTTTCAGCCAGAATAGTTTGACCAAATAATAAGATCTTAGCACAGAAATAATCTTAAAATAATATGTCTGTGGGTCTTAGTTACATTTTTGAATAAATTTGTTTATTACATTATTTTTTAATTGTTTTCTTGAACGTGTTACGTAACATTAATTAATAATATACGGTAGAGTGTAAATCCTACTTCCTAGTTCCTACTAATCCTACTAATATTATAAATGCGAAAGTTTATATTATTTATGTTTGTTACTCTTTCACGCAAAAACTACTGAACTGATTCCGATGAAACTTGGTGAGTGGGTTCCACGGGATCGGGAATCGGGATTCGGGACTTACGCGGGTGAAACTGCGGGGCGCAGCAGTAATTCTTACTTTTTAGGGTTCCGTAGCCAAATGGCAAAAAACGGAACCCTTATAGATTCGTCATGTCTGTCAGTCTGTCTATCTGTTTGTCTGTCTGCTCCGTGTCCGTCCGTATGTCACGTCAAAGCCACTTTTCTCCGAAACCATAAGAGCTATAATATGTACTATTGAAACTTGGTAAGTAGATGTAGTCCGTGAACCGCATATACTTGAACTTGGCTTGACACGCTACCGCGTGTCTAGACTCTAGATATGTATGTTAAATGTTAATGTATATTACTATAAAAACTAATAACGAAAATTAGTTTTCTTAGCCATATAAATAAACAAAAGTGCAACCGCTAAGTAAATAATATAAACAGCATAATAATTATGTGGTATACGGCTCGCTCGCTACTGACTGCTCCGTCGGGTACGCACACTAACGAAAATGTCTATTAACAATTACAACTACAAATAAGAGCTACGCGCGCTCGTAGATTGCAAGAACTGTAGTACAATAGGTATTGACTTTTGTCAATACCTATTGTACTTTAAGGGTCTTTTGACCCTTATGAGATATTATGACAAGTGGCCTTCGCGCGGCGCCAGAGAGCTCAAAGTCGGCTGCTCGCGTGCGGTCCGTATGTTAATAATAATTATATAGGCACATAAACAGGTGGCATTTGTCAAGATCAAAGCAGAGTAACTTCTGTACTTATACTATTATCTATTCTGTGATAGTGATCAGACTTATCTAAGTAACTAGTTGACCCGGCAAACGTTGTTTTGCCATTTAAAGTATTTCTACTTCATCAGTTGATACAAAATCTTACCCCCTCTTTGTCCCCGAAGAGGGGTGGATTATTCTTTTGCATGGTCCGTATTCCGTAATAACCTATTGTTAGGTACCCATTAGGTACCTCAATTAAAATATAAACTTTGGTGATAATGCCAGTGGAAATAGTGGACGCCGTAAATCAGTAGGTATATTTGAGGACGCGCAATCAATATTAAGTACTCCAGGACGCAATAAGAGCATCAGTATTAATTAGCATATATAAAAAATATACGCTAGGACGTGAAAATGTACATGACGTACCAAGTATACCAGAATAAATGGAGTGTGAATATCCACAATTTCTTATTTTTTGTAAATATAAGATGCACAGGAATATGGCATGTGATAAAGAAGACAACATTCACAGAAACTTTGCCGGTAATGCCAGTGGAAATGGTGGACGCCGTAAGTCGGTGTCTTAGCATGGACGTAATAACTATTCCGGGATGTATATATATATATATATATATATATATATATATATATAACTTGATAGACTTCTTGCGTCCAGCCTCAAAAAATCCCATAGTAATATTGCGTCCACCGACTTACCGCGTCCGGTATACGGACGCAAGATTAATTTCACCTCTATTACATAGCTATAGGTATTGGGTATCTATGGTAAAAAAATCAGCGAGACGCAATTTCACCTCCAGAGTCTCTGGACGAGTATAATATAGTTCGCCAATCGTCCGATGGCGGCGCTGCGCCGCCGTATATTTTTTGGGTGTATATTTCCGTACATTTAGCCGATAATGTTGCGTCTACCCCCAAATATGATATGTTGCCACTTCGTGCAGTGCGTGTGGTTAAGAAACGAAAGAAATGCGACGTTGCCGCTCGGGCGCGTTTACCTTGCCGCGTGCGACCATGCATCGTTATTTCATTATGCTCGTGAACTTTGCGGACGCTGTAGTGTCCTGTACGAACGGATGTGAGTTGTGACTAATTTTGCGTTGACTAAATTGTGATGAATATCGTGAATATATCATCCTACTGGAGTATCTAGTCACATTAAAGTTTATATAGCAGTAGTAGAACTCAATTACAAATTTTGCCGCTAAAAAATCTAGAATAAATAGATTATAGTGTACCTTCGACAAAATTTATGCTACCTACAGGCTACAGCAGGTTTTTTTCTGTGTGATAATTTTATCGAAAATTAAAGTTTTTATTCAAAATTGTATAACCAAATATAAGTAGGTATTTAGTTACTTTGACGTTATTTATGAACAAAATTTATCTGTCAGTATTCAAGCTACCAAATTAGAGCATTAGTTACCTTGACGTTTTTTTAGAACTAGGCGTTGACCATATTATAATTTTACCTCCTTACATACAGTGTTTTGTCTTCTTCAATCCAATTAAAAATGTCACTTGTGTGACAGGAACAAAACACTGTATAACTATTCAAAGCTTATACAACGTTTATTAGTAAGGGCCTTTTTGTTTAATTTAGCCCGACAATTGTTCTAGACGTCTAAGTGTCTAAACACACTATGCCGAAGTTACGCGGCGTAATTTCCGTGGCCAAAATTACGTTCCGTGGCATCCGTCTGATACGACAAACTATAAATTACGCGAAGAACCAAAATTACTCGGCAGAATTTCCGTTGCGGAATACGCGCGTCAGTGTCTCGAGCGCTCAGATGTAAGGTGTAAGGTGTGCGTTAACGCTTTGGAGTTAAGGTTGGATTTGCTATGTTCGGTTTTGATACTTCGCTTCTGCGCTAATATAAATTGACCCGTAATCGTTGAACATAAAAAAACGAACATAACGCCTCCCCCATTTCGAAAATCGGTTAAAATTGTAGCCTTTGTGTTATTCTGATGTATAAGCTATAATCTATATTATTGTATGGTTTTATTAAAATCCGTTCAGTAGTTTTTGCGTGAAAGAGTAACAAACATCCATACATACATACATCCAAAATTCAGACCGCAACGCGACGAGGCGAGGCGAGGCGCGGCGTGGCATAAAGTATGGATTTGACAGATTTCAATTGCGCGAGGCGACGTGCCAATCTGTCAATTCAGTACAAATTTAGAAATGTATCTAAACGTGGCGTTGCGGTCTGAATCAACCCTTAGGGTCGATTCAGACCGCAACGCGACGCGTAGATGCATTTTTAAGGTATGGATTTGACAGATTTGTGTGACGTCTCACGCAATTGAAATCTATCAATTCAGTACAAATTTAGAAATGCATCTGCGCGTCGCGTTGCGGTCTGAAATGACCGTTAGGGTCAATAGGCTACTTGACCTAATTTTTTTCGTCATGCTAATCGCTTCTTAATCATTCATTGTCACAAAATAAACTAATATTTTAATATTTTACACAGTAGAAACCCATAAAAATGTTGATTGAAAAATACGCGACAAGGCGAGGCGAGGCACGGCGTTGCGGTCTGAATCAACCCTGAGTGTTAGTTACTTTGACGTTATTTTAGTACTAGACGTTGACAATAATTAGTACATACTTTTATTGTTTAATTTAGCCTGGAAATTAAGATTTTCATTCAGAATTGTTTTTACCAAATATAAAGTATTAGTAATTACTTTAACGTTATTTTAGTACTAGTCGTTTAAGACTATTACATACTTTTATTGTTTAATTTGGTCTGAAAATTAAAGTTTTCAGCCAGAATAGTTGACCAAATAATAAGATCTTAGCACAGAAACAATCTTAAAATAATATGTCTGTGGGTCTTAGTTACATTTTTGAATAAATTTGTTTATTACATTATTTTTTAATTGTTTTCTTGAACGTATTACGTAACATTAATTAATAATATACGGTAGAGTGTAAATCCTACTTCCTAGTTCCTACTAATCCTACTAATATTATAAATGCGAAAGTTTATATATGTATGTTTGTTACTCTTTCACGCAAAAACTACTGAACTGATTCCGATGAAACTTGGTGAGTGGGTTCCACGGGATCGGGAATCGGGATTCGGGACTTACGCGGGTGAAACTGCGGGGCGCAGCAGTAATTCTTACTTTTTAGGGTTCCGTAGCCAAATGGCAAAAAACGGAACCCTTAGAGATTCGTCATGTCTGTCAGTCTGTCTATCTGTTTGTCTCTCTGCTCCGTGTCCGTCCGTATGTCACGTCACAGCCACTTTTCTCCGAAACCATAAGAGCTATAATATGTACTATTGAAACTTGGTAAGTAGATGTAGTCCGTGAACCGCATATACTTGAACTTGGCTTGACACGCTACCGCGTGTCTAGACTCTAGATATTATGTATGTTAAATGTTAATGTAATTACTATAAAAACTATTTTTTTTTTTTTTTGTTAATTGCTTGATCTTGCAATCAGTCCTCGAACTATGAGCAGATGTGTTGTGTGGCTTATGGCATGGAGAGTTAGTTTCCCAGCGGAGACTACTCTTTAGGAATCTGGTCGCCTATGGCAGCTCCAGTTCTAAGATTTGACGTCGTTTCAGGCGTCTAAATGACTCTGGAACAGTTAACTGAACAGCCAGTTGGTTTGGATGTTTTAGGAGTCGATTTTTGTAGTTATTGACAGTAGATTCGATTTCCTCCTTTACTGTTTTAAGGTTTAGGTAGTTATGGACCTCTTCATTTTTAGTGAACCAGGGTGCATTTGTTATTTGTTTAAGTATTGAGTCTTCAGCTCTTTGTATGATTTTTATATTTGAGTCACAGGCTGATCCCCAAAGTTGGACCCCATACATCCATATTGGTTTTAAGATGGCTTTGTAGACAATAACTTTGTTCTCAAGTGATAACTTGCTATTCCTCCCAAGCATCCAATGTAGATCTCGGAACCTTGTATTTAGTTCGTTTCTTTTGGCTTGTATGTGGTTTTTCCAGGTCAATCGACGGTCAATGTGCATACCGAGATATTTGACGGTGTCGCTATGTGGTAGTTGTTGGTCACACAACGTTACTGGTGGACAATTTTCTCTTCTAAGTGTAAATGTGATGTGCACTGATTTTTGAGCGCTTGCTTTAATTCTCCATTTTTTTAACCAATTTTCTACCTTGTTGAGACTTTTTTGTAATGTATTAGATGCTTTGTTTTTGTCTTTATTTGTAGCTAATATGGCTGTATCATCGGCAAACGTTGCCACGATGACATCAGGAATCTGAGGTAAGTCATAGGTGTTTATCAAGTACAGATATGGCCCGAGGACTGATCCTTGAGGGACACCTGCATTAATCTCATGGATAGATGACGTGCAGTCTCCATCCCTAACTTGGAAGAGCCGTGCGGTCAGGTAAGACTTAAGTAACAGGTAGTATCTATGTGGTAGTTTGGTCTTTATTTTGTACAGTAGCCCCTCATGCCACACTTTATCAAAGGCCTGCTGTATGTCTAGGAAGGCTGCTGAGCAATATTCCTTTCTCTCTAAGGATGTTCTGATGACCTTGCATACTCTATGGATTTGCTCTATTGTAGCATGTTCCCGTCTGAATCCAAATTGGTGGTCGGGTATGACAGAGGTCTCGTTCATAAGTCTTGCAAGTAGGATCTTTTCAAATATTTTTGACATAGTAGGCAAAAGACTTATTGGTCTGTAAAAGGTCCGTTCGTTCGGTGGTTTGCCAGGTTTCGGTATCATTAGGATTTGTGATACTTTCCATATGCTAGGGAAGTAATTAGTTCTCAGGATACCGTTAAAGAGCATAGTTATGTACACTATGGCTTTCCGTGGAAGCTCACTAAGCACTTTTTTGTCGATTAGGTCGAAACCCGGAGCCTTATTTATATAAAAACTAATAACGAAAATTAGTTTCCTTAACCATATAAATAAATAAAAGTGCAACCGCTAAGTAAATAATATAAACAGCATAATAATTATGTGATAGTACAATAGGTATTGACAAAAGATCCTTATGAGATATTATGACAAGTGGCCTTCGCGCGGCGCCAGAGAGCTCAAAGTCGGCTGCTCGCGTGCGGTCCGTATGTTAATAATAATTATATTATAGGCACATAAACAGGTGGCATTTGTGAAGATCAAAGCAGAGTAACTTCTGTACTTATACTATTATCTATTCTGTGATAGTGATCAGACCTATCTAAGTAACTAGTTGACCCGGCAAACGTTGTTTTGCCATTTAAAGTATTTCTACTTCATCAGTTGATACAAAATCTTACCCCCTCTTTGTCCCCGAAGAGGGGTGGGTTATTCTTTTGCATGGTCCGTATTCCGTAATACCCTATTGTTAGGTACCTCAATTATAATATGAACTTTGGTGATAATGCCAGTGGAAATAGTGGACGCCGTAAATCAGTAGGTATATTTGAGGACGCGCAATCAATATTAAGTACTCCAGGACGCAATAAGAGCATCAGTATTAATTAGCATATATAAAAAATATACGCTAGGACGTGAAAATGTACATGACGTACCAAGTATACCAGAATAAATGGAGTGTGAATATCCACAATTTCTTATTTTTTGTAAATATAAGATGCACAGGAATATGGCATGTAATAAAGAAGACAACATTCACAGAAACTTTGCCGGTAATGCCAGTGGAAATGGTGGACACCGTAAGTCGGTGTCTTAGCATGGACGTAATAACTATACCGGGATGTATATATATATATATATATATATATATATATTTATATTATATTTATATATTTATATTATATATATATATATATAAAAAGATATATATATATAAATTAAAGTATTGACAACCCTTATTTCGGAATATCGGATAACACGGTGATAAGGTGTGGAGTAATATCGACCGCGGTCCGTTTGTTAATAATAATAATTATGTAGGCACATAAACAGGTGGCATTTGTGAAGATCAAAGCAGTGAGACTTCTGTACTTGTACTATTATCTATTCTGTGCTTTTGTGAATCAGGTTTACAAAAATACATCAGGAAAAATCATTTATAGGCACTTTATGAGTTCATACTACAAAAAACCCTGTTATTGGCATTCCTAGTATTTTGATAATCAAATCTAAGTTGCCAATAATGGGATATCTGCCAACTTTACCATAGTCCGCCGTAATTTAAGACCTTCTCTTCTCCAGATACCTACCGGAGGCCCTCACTATGGGTTCGACCATGATGCTGTCACTGGAAGCGGCCGCTAAGACGGAGCGGCCGGGCTTCGTGTGCGTCGCACTGGCGGAGGACGCCGCTGCGACTTACCAGATGCTGTGCGAAGACTACACGGAGGACTGTGGGAAGACTAGTGAAATATACAAGTTGGTATCAGTGTAGGATACATAAATAATTAAACGTATTTCATAAACAAACTTGGGAAAAAGAGCAGCGGGATATAAGTGTAGAATAATTTACAAGTGAGTCAGTGTTGGATATAAATAAATAATAAGAAATAAAAAACCTCTAAACCTAAACATACTTGGGACAAAACGCTGACAGATAAGTGTAGAAATTTAACAAAAAAAAAACGAAGTAAATATTGTAAAAAGATCAAAAAGTATCACACTTACAAATCATAATTATTACAACTCTTACTACGACGACCAGTAACTCGGGTTTTGTTCTACACGTCATAATATGCAGAAGACCAAACTGATGTTTACCAAATTCCCCAGACCAACGCCAGGAGAGACTTTCTCGTATCTCAACCCGGAAGACGGTGCGTGGTATCGCGCCAGGTGCCTCAACCCCACCACAGCAGCGCTGATAGACGCCGGCAGCACCGTCACCACACGTCCCGACAACTGCCGCCGCCTGCCACCCAAGTACGAGGACGTGCTAGAGTTCTGCTGCCAGCTCGACGCCAAGGGAGTGCAGGTATGTGCTAGCTGTTTTGCTTTTACTGCGGCGCTGATAAACGCCGGCAGCACCGTCACCACACGGCCCGACAATTGCCACCGCCTGCCTCCCAAGTACGAGGACGTGCTGGGGTTCTGGTGCCAGCTCGACGCGAGAGGAGTATAGGTATATCCACACAACTTTAAAATTGTTTGACGAAACTCGAGGGGCAATCGGCGCGTGAACAATATACGCCAATAACATTACTACAATAGCTGTAAAGTGTCAACGTCTGATCGCGACTGATCTACCAAGAGTCCTAAAAACTGAACATTGCACAAACCCCTTTCATTTTTGTCTGCGGCTTAAATTATAATTTATATCCCAAGCTAGCTATAGCAAATGTTTAAATTTGTTTTAACTTTTAATGTAAACAGTAATCTTTCTCATGTATGTCATTTAAATAATATTGTTCTTCCACAGGTTGGAGACAATCTTACTTGCACATTGGGGGAGAAAGTTGGAGACACATTCAAAGTGAGTCTGGCCAGAGATGGTGCAGACATCGGTACGGGAGAAGTGTTCCGCTGGCTGCCACCAGTTGAGAAGCCAGCCACACCACCTGCTGCTGTTGGTAAGATAATAAGAAACAGTTATTACATGTAAGTTATTTGATACAATCTGTGGTCTACAACTTTATTTAGCCAAATGAGTTTATCAAACGTAAATTGTATATTTTTCTACTATAAATGTCCTTTTCGAGCCCGTACAGATAAACTTTCGGGCTCGAAAGTTTATCTGTACGTGTCAGATATAAAGTTATGAAGAGATAAAAGACAAACACTTTCACATTTACAAGGGTCCATCCACATATTAAGTAACACCTTAAGCGGAAAATACACTAGTAACTAGAGTCTAAACTAACTTCTATACTTATAGTAGGTTGACCTTGTCGGAAATACCTGCGGGCATGTCAGTCTATTCTATTAAAAAACGTGTAACGTTAGCAGAAACGTGTCAAAAAAAAATCGTGTGACGCGTGAATGGTCCCATGGTAGTATTTTAGTATGAATAAGTTGTGATATTCTTTCTCTTCTCAGTGCTGCCGGAAGTACCCCGGCCGGACGTGTCGGCGGGCGGCGTGGTGGTGGTGGAGGGGGGCGCGGAGCGGACGTTCGTGCGCGTCGCCACGCCCGCCGCGCTTCACAGCTTCAGCCAGGCGCTGGAGGACGTGCTGCACGCGGGCATGCAGGGCCAACGTGAGTACAAGCTGCTTCCTTAGGGCCCTTCCATACGATATTTTTTTACGCTCGTTTGTATCGATACAAACGCAAGTTGAACGCTCAGTAAACGCATGGAAGCCGACACGTTTAAATATTATATCTGCCAAAACACGATGAAAACGCGCAAAAGACGAGCGCATCAGAAACGCGCGTCGTCAGCGAAAGGCCTTTTCTCTCGACGGAATTAGGATCAGCTCGATCTCAAAGCTATTGTTTATGGAGTGTAGATGGAGGAGAACTATCTTATATGGGGGATATTTGAAAAAGTGTCCAGCTGTACGCAGTAAATAACAGTTGAAAAATCCTCCGAGAGTGGCGCTAGCTGCAGCAGAGGGTATGGAATGAATGTACAAAATATAAATTGAAGTTAGCCGAATAGCCGAGTCACAGAATTACTGGGTTAATACCAATATATTTTGAAAAATATAACCTAAAATAGCTGAAATAAAAGCTGCTAAATGATTTAAAATTTACATTGTTGCTACTGTAGCGCCACCCTAATTTGACGCATTTCAGCGGACACTTTTTACATACAGAGATAGTTCTCCTCCATCTACACTCCATAGTCCATACTATTGTTACTTCCGACAATATATACTAGCGCAAAATCGTGTTGCGGCTCAATTTGGAACTAATTCGATCTCAATATTTATTCGAATAGGGGCACGGGGCGGCGCGGCGGCGTCATGTCGTTGTACGGTGACGGCGTCGCGCCGTGTATGATACACCTGGTTTAAAGCTGATCGCACATTTGTCCGCAGACCGCACCGTACGCGTCGAACGCACCGCATAATTACACGAAATGCGGCGTACGGTGCGGAGGAACGTGCGAGGTTTCACATTATTTTATACAACTAATTCTAAAATACGGGCTACGGCGCATTTGGCGCGTGCGTGCTGTCAAATGTGCGATCAGCTTTAGTCAGGCATCAAAGATTACTTGTTTAAACCTTTTTATATCTTCGAGTCCTATTTCTAATACCTCTCACGAGTCTTGTTCTTAACTTGATAATCTTTTTTAGTGAAACAGCTGAAGGCGCCGCCGCAGAAGGGCGACATGGTGGTAGGCAAGTTCACAGATGGCTTGCACTACCGCGCTCTCTGCAAACGCACAAACATCAAACAGAACAAGTATATGCTGGAGTATGTTGAGTATGGTAAGCACTTTATTTATTTTACTCAGAAAACTTACAGCTTGCCAAAAATTACAGTAAGAGCTTAGATGATTAGCTGATCGCACATTTGTTAGTCTCGCCGCTCGCGTCAGTCGAACAGCATCCACGCAACAGAGTTTTTAGGCCTAGGCGTCGGGTGCCAAAGTCACAATCCAGATAGAAATGCACTGACAAGTTAACTTCAGAGCCAGCTAACCATTTCATCACATTTGCAGGCAACATCGAGATATCCAAACTAGAAGACCTGTACGAGTGTCCGCCGGAGTTCACGCTGGAGGCCAAGCCGACAGTCGTGTCCATGGTGAAGCTGCAGCTGCAGTCCAAGACGCTGAGTGAGAAGGCCATGGAGTACCTGGGGACGTTGAGAGATGAGAATACTGAGCTTACACTGGTACGTTCTATAAATACTTATAATCCAGTTTGATAAAGAGCATTTGTGTGTTAAGGCTTATTATAAGGTAAATGATTCTCAATCACACACCTTGGGAAAAATAAGCTGACAGACCATAGGCCGCTTCTATATAAATGTACCACATTTTTACATACCTATTGTAAATTAGCTTAAGGGCCCGGGTTACCCTCGAAATTTTCATACATTCTTAATACCAAAATCATTTTCTCATACGAAAATATTTAACATGTTTGAGTTATTTTTCAGCTTAAGATAGTAATTACCTAGGGTCCTGAACAAATTTTTTTTACAAAATATTTAAATACTAAAAAAAAATTTTTGTGTTTAAATATTTTTTAGTAAATTTACTACTAAATATTTAAACACCAAAAAATAGACAAAAACACTAAAAAATATATAAATAAATAGTAAATTTACTACAAAATATTTAAACTTTAAAAAATATTTTTTATTATTTAAATATTTTGTAGTAAATTTACTATTTATTTATATATTTTTTAGTGTTTTTGTCTATTTTTTGGTGTTTAAATATTTAGTAGTAAATTTACTAAAAAATATTTAAACACAAAATTTTTTTTTTTAGTATTTAAATATTTTGTAAAAAAAATTTGTTCAGGACCCTAGGTAATTACTATCTCAAGCTGAAAAATAACTCAAACATGTTAAATATTTTCGCATGAGAAAATGATTTTGGTATTAAGAATGTATGAAAATTTCGAGGGTAACCCGGGCCCTTAAGCTATATTATTGTTATTTTCCACTTTTTTGGTAAAAGGCGGTCCCGTGCGAGTTTCTTACGCCGGTTCTTCTCGCCGGGTTAGTTCCCGAACCGGTGTTAGACCTCATGTAGACGTTCTAAAAGTGTTAACTTTGTTAACTAGAAATAAATATTTTGATTTTGATTTTTGATCAACACTTACACACACTTATCCACTTATCTCTTTACCACTCGACGTATCATATTGTCGTGCCCCCAGCGGCACAGTAAATACCATTATAAAACATAGGCGAAAAAATGTTTTTTTTTATGGGAGCTCTCCTTAAATATTAATGTTATTAGAATTTTATTTTTAAATATTAAATTGCAAATACAATTTGTGAATATTTCAAGTGTTTACGTGCAGCCAATATTGGTTTAGAGCAAAAAAGGCCAAAAAATCATGTTTGCTTTATGGGAGCCCCCCTTAAATATTTCATTTGTTTTGTTTTTAGTATGTGTTATAGCTGTAACAACAGAAATACATAATTTGTGAAAAATTAAACCTTCTAGCTATCACTGTTCCTGAGACAGACCTATGGCCTGTAGAGTGTATACAGACAGACGGACAGACATGGAAGTCTTAGTTAAATAGGGTCCCATTTTTACCCCTTGGGAACTTAACCCTAAAAAGCACATTAAACAAATTGTGGTATTTTAGTTGAAAATATAATAAGACGATCGTGAAATAAACCCGAAAATATTTATTGGACCAATCCAACATTAGCGGTTAAAGCCATTTATATCTCCACAGTCTCTAACCAACGGCGCGTCGTCCGGTCCCAGCGGCAGCGAAGTGGTCCTTACGTTGAAGAACGAGTCCATCAACCGCAAACTGGACGACCTGAGCCTGCCAGAGTGGAAGAAACTCGAGCAACAGGGAGTGGACATAGTCGGTGAGTGAGTGAGCACGGTATATGCTTAGGAGCCATCCAAATATTACGTTACAACGTGAGTGGTAGGGAGGGGAGGTCATGTATGGGGTATGTTACAAAAGTTCAAAAAGCGGGATATATAAGGTCCGAAAATCAAGACTTTGTGTGACGTTAATATGTGGATGGCCCAGTAGCTTCGGCTTCGACTCCTGAAGACAAAATGACCTTGTTAAAGCAAAAAATCAGCTAAATGTTTAAGTATTGTTTCGCAAATATACGACTACGTTAAATCATTACGTAACATAGTACTTGATAGCTCTCTTAGATTAGTTACAGTAATTATTATCTATAGACATAATCGGTCTGACTACAAAAGATTAAACATCCTGTTGAAAAGTTGTTTTGACACCATTATCTACTGATTTTTTTCTAATCAACTGTTCAACAGGTGTTTAAACCGTTTGTAGCAATCTGACCGATAATCTTTAACCAGGTGACAGCTTGCTTGCAAGTTTTTCTTTATATTATATTTCCTATTGTATATAATTTTTTTTATGGTAGCTAAGCGAACAGTAAGTGATAGTTTATATTGCGCTAAAGCATGACACTCGACCATCTTATATTCTACCTCAAAATTCATTAACACATTATTGTTGAATATGAAAAGTTATATAAATATTGATAATGCTTGCTAATAAAAATAGAGCCAAAACCTACAAAAAAAATCTTATTGTCTTTGACACAGACGTAGATGCGACGCATCTTAATATGATATTATTTAGTAAATATTTTTATTAGCCAGTTCATAAAATCATACGGTCTTACCACAAAAGATCTAAACATCTATTGAACAGTTGTTTTGAGACAATTATAATAATATACTGAATGTTTTCTAATCAACAGGTGTTTAAATCTTTTGTAGTAAGACCGATAATGTTTATCTTAAATAAATATGAGAAATATATATATTTATCTTATCTTATGTATAAACCACAGTTTCCTTCTATTCTCAACCCCCTCATACCATACATAAAGTTTAGTATGGATTTAGGAACACTTGAATCTTCATAAGTATTTAAAGAGACTATAAATTGACTAGCTAAACAGTAAAGTTGTTCAGTCCTCTTACTGATAAAAAAGTTACACAACAAAGAAAATTTACCATTCATAAACAGATAGCGGACCTACATATTATAATCAGTTTATATAAAACCCACGCGACTGATCGTATATGACATTGACTTTACATAATACGACCAAAATAAAGTTGGTCTGCTATTTGATTATGAATTCACTGTATCGGATTTTTTATTAGTAAGGAGTGTAGTATATATATTTTATGTATGAGGTGGTATGTGTTTTTTCGCAGGTAAGTATAAGTCTATTGAGCAGAATAATCCCATTTTTTTCCTACTTTACATTATTGTCCCTGTGCCAGAAAGAAACGGTTACTTCCTTTACTTTTTGTAAAAATATAAGACATTTAAGCAAACTTTAATATTAAATAGTATTTAGGACGATGTGATTTCTTTAAATAATAAAATAAGTAACTAAAATGACGAAATGTAACATTTTCTCAATATAAAAAATCACATTGAAGTGCCATTTAACAGTGCATATTTTCTATACTTTTATAAACTCCAAAATAGAAGATCTCATTTTGTTTACTCTTTTATAATTATTGTTAAGTTACATTCTAAAATCTAAATCATAAACTTTAGAATTGAAATAATAAGTTGTGACTTTTGGTTGTTATACATTAACCTCTTTCCTAATAAAAATAATTTACACAGCGAATAACTATGAAAGGGCTGTTGGTCTTCATCTGTTACATTGAAAAAGTCATAAGACAGATAAGGACAATGGGCCTTGAAAAGTTAAGACTGCACTACACAACACGACACGACGCGACACTGCAGGTTCCATAGATGATAGAGCTGACGTTTTACAATCGTAGTCTAACGTCTTACGGCCCGGCCGCATCTGCGTCTATCGTCCGAAGCTTCGTGCTAGGAGACGATACACGCGGATCGTCCAATAGTATCGGCTTTAGCGCGAAGCACCACGCATATGCGGCCGCGGCATTACAAACATCGGTCATATAGAAAGTGAAGTGTCGCGTCGTGTTGTGTCGCTTTAGGGTCAATTCATACCGCAACGCGACGCGTAGATTCATTTCTAAATTTGTATGGATTTGACGGATTTGCAAGACGTCTCACGCAATTGAAGTCTGTCAATTCAGTGCAAAAGAGATGCATCTACGCGTCGCGTTGCGGTATGAATTGATCCTTAGTGCGGTCTTGCCTATTTATACTGTGTAAAAAATATCTTTATTAGTAAGAGGGTTTTTTGTAAAACTTTTTGTTTTTACTTACTTACACCATTGTTGCATTTGATATTTTGTATTTGTAAGAAAGAAAATAAATTGTACAACACTAACTTATTGTTTCAATTACCAATCTCTAAAAATTACCTAATCCAACAAAATGTAAAACTATTTTAAACTATTACAAAGACAATTATTCCTTTGATATACATACAGTCTGTCAAGAAAGTGAAGAAATTAAAAAGTGACAACATCATAGTGTCATCCGTTTTTTCTTACATTGATTTGAAAGGGATGACACTACGATGTTGCCACCCTTTAATTTCTTTACTTACTTGACAGACTGTAATCTTTCTACCTTTTTATATATACCTAGAAAGATTATTTAAAAATAATAAATATGTAGTAATAGATTAATTTGCTTTTGCATTTCTTTATTTTATTTTATTTAAAGTTTAAATACTATGCTTTAATTTAATTTAGATGGAGCATATAATTGCTTTTTTGGGTATGGTGCAGATTTCTTTTTATTATATTTTCACCATCCTTAGATTACATAAGCCTGTCAAGAAGTTAAAGTCACAAGTAAGTATACAGGAAAGAAAAGGTTAAAAATTAAAAAAAGACGGAGAACTGCTTTAATATTAGTGAGAAAGCTACTGGCTATAGTATTTATTTGGTATGAGCTACTGTGCCTCGTATAGTTAAAATGATATTATATTATGTCGATCAAGAGGATCAGTCTCGAAATCTGCGAGTAGCGGGGCGGGGCGGGGCGGTGGCGGCGCGGGAGCGTCGCGTTCTAATGTATAAAACTTAGACTTGCTCTTGAAAACAGGGCAGAGGCGAGCGGCGCATTACTAGACGGCTTATCCATAATATTATAAATCTATACGGTGGAACGCGTCCGCTCCCGCTCCGCTGATTTCGGGACTGAAGCCTCAGCTCCTTTTATTTTGAATAAATTCTGGGCTACCACAGTATCTATATTAACTTAGCAAGTTAACCCCCCAATAAGAAGTATGATATATGCAGCAGACATCCCACCCATGATGATCAGCGACGTGAAGTACATGGAGCTGCCGGCGTCGGGCGAGGTGGATGTGCTGGACGCCGCCATGATCGACGAGGGTACGCTGACCGTGTGCCCGCCGCGGACGGAGACTGTGCGCCGCGCGCTGGCCGACCTCGACGAGCAGGTGTGTGTGTGTGAAAAGAGATTAGAGAGTCTGTGACGTCACAGCGACCGAGGCTAGTACATGAAGGTACCGGTCGCGAGCGAGGTGCGCGTGTACTTACGTGCGTACGTGCGTGACGTCATAGTTGCTACTGTGGCGTGAACAACAAGTTGTTCTTTCAATCTACGCTATATTGCGTAACCTCCTTAAGAGCATACGCTAACACTTTTTTTCCACACAAACGTATTCCCCATTTCCTCCCTGGATAATGCATCTAGACAAATGTTTTTCTTATACACTATTGTGATCTGTGAAAGCTATGCCTCTAAGTTCGATTTTTTTTAATGTACTAATAAATAAAAAATATGAGCCTTCAAAAATCGCAAAAAATGAATGTTCCGTACCCCGCCAATCAACCGACCATAAAACAAATTTGAAAGACCTTTAAGGTAAAATAAAAACGTAGAGGCGTAGACTCACCCTTTCTGAAGATATTTAAAAAATATATAATTAGATAGGCTCTATTTTGAAGGAGAAATCAGAGGAATACGATACCTCGATTTACTGTATCTGTCTCTATCACAATACATGTGCCAGCGCAGGGTGAAGCGTGATGGCAATAGTTTCTTCGTTCGAATTTTACTGTATTAGCGTTCCCTCTCAACACCTCCGTGTGGTTAAGAGCGTGGCTCTTGACTCAGAGGTCGTGGGTTCGATTTCCGCGTTGGAAACTAGTTAGTAGTTATCCAGTTTGGTTAGGTTGATGCAGGCTGATCGCAATATGATTGTCTGACAAGTAAGATGATCCATGCGTCGGATGGGCATGTAAAAACTTGGTCCTGATCTTTCGCCAGTCGTGTCGGTCGTCTGTCCCACTGGGTTATGAGAGTAAAAGAAATAGAGAGCGCTCTTGTGTACTGCGCACACACTTGGGCACTATGAAATTACTCCTGCGTAACTGGCCTGAGAGGTTAGTGCGAGTTTTATTCGATCATACGCATCGAGCACGTTAACGCGAATTTGTATGGGATCAAAGCAGCGCCATCTACTGGCTAACGTGGACACGGATTTGATCCCATACAAATTCGCGTTAACGTGCTCGATGCGTATGATCGAATAAAACTCGCACTAACCCCTCTGGTTTCAATAAACCGGCCACCGTCACCGAAACCGGTGTGAGAGTTATTTTTTTTTATATTGCTTAACCATAATGTTATGTAAAGACTTGATGAAAACCCGGCTTCGCTCGGGTAAACTTGTAGCTCAATACACATATATGTACAAAATGTAGGTAAATATTTGTGTAGTCTTCTTAATTCTCAAGAAATATTAAAAGAAAGCAAGACTCGTAAAGATTCGTATAGATTAGTTAATTAAGTATACAACGTGAAATTTTAATGGTTGTTTTCCCGCAGCAGAACGATTTACCTATAGTAAGTACTATCGAACCATGCATATTATTTTTTGAAAATACAAAATATTTTTTATGACGTACCTACTATGGAAACTTTATGCCGATAGGCGCGAGTTACTATGGACCCGACCGAATTTTTTTTTTTTTTGATTTGAACAAAAAAAAAACTTTACAAATCTATTGTACTACTAAGATAGAATCATTTTACTGCGGGAAAACAACCATTAAAATTTCACACTGTATTTAAAAATGGTAAATAAAACTGCAAAAGTTTTACAAACTTAAACATTTTTATTTCAAATCAACAACAACAATGGGCGTTTTCACACTGCGACGATAACGACACGACACGATACTCATATTATATCGTCTGCTTGGACGACAACGATATCGTCCGACAATATCGACACGATATAAACCAACAGCTTGTCATGCGGTTAGCTCAGGCGGTTAGGTTAGGGCGTCCACAAAGTACGTGAGGTGTTTCTTTTATTTCTTGAACGTTTGGTTTGACAGTCAGTAGATTTTCTTTTGAACGAATATTTTGTAAATGATCTTAATTGTATAACGAATAAGCTTACGATTAAATCTTAAGCATACGTACAATCTGGATGAAATGGACCAAAATAGTATTTATTTTGTTAAGAAAAAAATTACATGAGATTTTCCGAGACCCCCCCCCCCTCTCCCCAACGTGAGATTAGATGAGATTTGACTCGACTCCCTCCCCACTAAATACCTCACGTAATTTGTGGACGCTCCCTTAATCGTATTGCGCCAGCATATTATGTCGTGCCGATGTCGCCACGTTATCGGCACGACAATCTGTCGGCGACGACATCGTTGACTACAACGACACCGTGTAAAAGCGTTTAGTAGTGATTGTATGAAACTACCAGTCCGACGATATCATGTCGTGTCGTTATCGTCGCAGTGTGAAAACGCCTATTATCTAACGCTAAAAATTTCTATTGCATTTAGTCTTTTTCTCTACATTGGCAGGTAGGTAAGTACCTACTTACTAATTTAAAAACAATAATAGTAGGTAGGTATAGTATTTTTAACCGACTTAAAAAAAGGGTTATCAATTCGAACCGTATGTATGTAACATTTCCAGAATTGCCTTGTATATTAGTCTATACTCTATAATATCAGCGTCTGAATTTTGAAATCGGTTTTATATTTGAAATTTAAAAAAAAACTTGAGAGGTACCAAGGGACACCCGAATGGACCGAAGTTGAGTATTTCATATTATGTTAAAAAAATCTGTATACATAATATACACTCAAAAATATTACTAAAAAAACGCCATCTATTGACGCCCAGGAATACTATCAACGCCCTCTGCCCCTACCATGCAGGTACTAATAAAAAAGTATCGAGGTCAAATATCGTTCTGTAATCTGTCTAGACTCTAGCCCTCTTTACGCCGAAAGCACCATTAGGAACTTCGTTATAAAAAGATAAAACCAACTTCAAAATTGTATATATAATATTATTAAGAATTAAAATTCCGTAGATGTCAAAAACACATCAATTACTGAGACGCTAGTCGTGTTCGTTTGGTTTTTCAACTGCGCATGCGCGGCTTTTTTCGCAGGTTGGCAATTGACTGTCAACTTCATAATTGTGTCATCTTTATACAATTTCTGTCAGATTTTAGAACATGACACTTGCATGACACTCACACTGACACTAATTTTTAACTTTGCGCATGCGCAATGTGCATTGAAAACCAAACGAACACGACTAATGATAACTGACAAACAAAAGCAACAAAAAAAAGGGTGCGCTATGGTGCGCCCAGCGCCATGACTGCCGGCAGGTAGAAAATGAGCAATGGCATGTGTCAACTGTCAGCTTACAGCAAGATGGCGCGTGAAGTTTGTTTGTCAGTGTCATTAGAATTTAACGAAATACTCCAAAATACGAATTTTGCGGATATATGTTGTCGACTCGAAATCAATATTTTTCTATTTTCTATTATTCACATAAGGTTTCGATCGAGTCTATCGTACCCCTGCACGAAATTATTAATATAGATTACAAAATGTTGTGGTACTAATATTAAAATAATGACACACTATTTTAAAACTTCAGATGGAGGAGTACTGTAACAGCAAACTCAGTAGTGCGCCCTACCTACCCAGGCCTGAGGAACTCTGCATCGCCAAAACTAGTAAGTCGATATTAGTTTAATGTTATTCGCTGTTAAATATTTTAGTAAAAGGGATAGCAAATAAAAATATATTTAAGAATTTCCAATAATAGATCTAAAATGTTGATCCAAGTCGGTGTACCGGTTTGAATACTACGATATCATGGAAAAACACACTCAAACACAGACAGACATACATTTCATCTTATAATACAACGGTTACAAGTTTAGTCCTCGTCTTTTTTCGTCGTCGTCCTCCTCTTTTTTTCGTCGTGTATTAAAATAGCGTTTCATCGACTTTCAGGTTGTGGGTGGAGCCGCGGCGCGTTGTGCGAGCAGGCGGGCGGGGCGGGGGGCGGAGCCGCGCGCGTCGCCCCGCTCGACAGCGGCGAGCTGTGCGACGTGCCCGTGCCGCTGCTACGCAAGATGCTACCCGATTTCATGAAACTGCCTGCGCTAGCCTCGCTCGTTGACGTTAGAGGTACGTTGAACTTTGACCCTGTGGGTGGATCTGCGAAGTGCCGTGCGTGCAAGCACACTGTCTTATTTACCCGTGCGGCGGGCCGCTACGAACTTCGGCCCGTCTGCCTGCGACTATTTATATGGGCCCAGGCGAATGCTAGAACGTTCCAGGGAATTCGTTTCCAGAGAGTATCTGACTCGCGTAAACATGGGTTGAGCGTTTCTAGAAAATACGCGCACGTAAAATGTCCCCTCGATAAGTTTCGCTGGTTTGACGCTAGATGGCTCTGTATGTCCGTAACAATCATAAAGTCAATATACCTAGCGGAATAGAGCAACAAACTCGAGCTGTCAAACGAAACCGAAATTGGTTTTCATCTGTGTGAAAATTGAAAAATATGTGCACGTATAGTGTATACACTTACACAAGCATGATTGAACATGAATTCCATGAGATTAAATTGTCAACGGGCTGATCCTGGCTGACTGGACGTCAAAAAAAGAGTGCTGCTGTCATGTATCACACGTCTCTTTTTACCACGCAGTGTTACTGATATGCCGCGGCCGCATATTATGCGTGGTGCTTCGCGCTAAAGCCGATACTATTGGACGATCTGCGTGTATCGTCCAATAGTATCGTCTCATTGCACGAAGCTCCGGACGATAGACGCAGATGCGGCCGGGACGTTAGTGACATCTCGCTTGTTCAGGCCTTTGTTTCTCTATTCCGCTAGGTATATTAACTTTATAGTAACAATATATTATGTTTTCCTTTCGCGGTGATAATGCGACTCAGTGGTGCATCATACCGAAATATGCTAATGCTTAATTAGAACGTGAATTACCTTGATTGTGCGAAGCGTTGCTGTAGTTGAAACTATCAACGTTGAGCATTATGCGCAAAAATGCGCTGCAATTGAAAAGCACACGATGTGTCATGTGTGCATCCGTTGTCTTATTGCCATAACGAAAGGTTAAATTAGCATGGGATTAGACGACGTGATGTACACTGCCTACTTTCTGCTATTGTGTATTATTGTATAGGTAAGAATGATAAAGAAAACATACTTCACATACATCCAGGTTTCCCGAAACAACCTACGGCGGAGCAACTGCAAGCGGCGCGTACGCACATGAAGCTAGACGACCACGGCCAGGGCTCTCTGCGTATAGCACGCTGCGAGCGCGTCGAGCTGGGGTTATACAACGTCGACGCACCAGAATTGCTTAAAGCTATGGGAGTTTAAGTGGCTAAGGAAGAAGTCAGTAAGCTACAAATAATAATAACTTTAGAATAATTAGTATAACTGAGTCAAAAATGGTTGTTTGCGAGAAATATAGGTTTGCAACTTTTTTACTTTTAGTTGGTTCTATTATTTGATTATAATAATTATTTTTTTAAGTTTTGATTATTAATGATATTAACTTTGTCACTAACACGGAATATATAACACTAAAGGAAAGGGCATAGCAAATAAGTTTCTTAGAAACCGGTGTCGCCAAACTCACACAGTAACATTTTACGCACACAAAAAAATAACCAATCACAAATAGAATTTTTCAAAAAAAATACAATGTCGTAAAAACCACCATAACCCTTTTGAAATAAAGAAGAATTTAGCTTAAAATTTAGCAATACCGGCTCTGACTACCGAGTTCAGCTATTCAACGCTAGATGGCGCTTAACGGCCAAATATGATAAAAGACTTGAAGTTGTACGCAATTTTACACCTTACGTGAAGGTTCATAAGGTTTAAATTCGTACTCGCGCATTTCCTTTTTTCTAGAATGTTTTAACATGACCTTGATTTGTGACGTCGCTAGCCGCTACTCAAAAAGGGATGGGATAATATCGATTGATTCTAAAATCAATCGATAAAATAATAATGATGCTGTTGTTTTTATGGTTATGGTGCTTATATAGAAAATTAATGAATTCGATAACTTACGGTCCGTCCGTAAAATTATTCGAGTTTAACTGTTTATATTTTGATACTTTTTAGTTTATTTATGTTAATTTTTAGAGTCCCGTTTTACGGGACCCTATTACTGAGACTTCGATGTCTGTCCGTCTGTCTCCAGGCTGTAACTCAAGAACCACTAAAGCGAGACTTTTTTTAGGGTTCCGTACCCAAAAGGTGAAAACGGACCCTATTCGTGAGACTTCGATGTCTATCTATCCGTCTGTCTGTCTCCAGGCTGTATCTCAAGAACCGCTATAGCTAGAGTTCTGAAATTTTCACAGATTGTGTGTATCTGTTGCCGCTATAACAACAAATACTAAAAACGAAATAAAATTAATACTTAAAGGGGGCTCCCATACAACAAACGTGTTTTTTTTTGCCTTTTTTGCTCGATATCAATAATGGCAATAGGTAGGTACTTGATATTTTCACAAAGGCCTTAATTATATTATGTCTACTTTAATATATTTTATGAATAGTATTAAAACAAAATAAAAAATTAAGGGGGTCTCCCATACAAAAACACAATTTTTAGTCTATGTTTGCTCTATAACAGTACGGAACCCTTCGTGCGCGATTCCGAGTCGCACTTGGCCGAAGTATATTTTTTTCGATATTAATATCAAATTAAAAGACTTGGAAAATGTAATACAGTGACTATACATAATAAAATCAAAATCCAAAATGAGTAAATAATTCATTAACTTGCGATTAAAAGTGTCCACATTATAATAAGTGTACAATTATTAAATCGATATATCGATAACATCACAGTGTCACAACCCTAATGTTCCGATCGTGACGTCACTTCTAATTCTAACGGACTAGGCGTCAGACAATTTTGGACTTTATTACAATGCGCAAACGTAATATTATTATTTTAACACTAATGGTTTAAATGGATGGAGATAATTCTAAAAGATTTTTTAATTAATAAAAAGTAAATAATGACTTACCGATGTAAAGAAACACCTGATCGAAGTAATTTACTAGTGCCACTATTGTTTTTGCACTCAAGGATGGAACAGCGAGTCATTATTTAGGGTTTTTTTAACAAAACACGCGTACAAGAATCACCGGCAGCGTACGTCACGAGACGTCAACGACCGCGAAGCGAGTGAGTTAAGTTTCGTCCAGCTGGACGAAACTATGGCACGCGGGCCACGCCTACATGCCCTTTCCTTTAGTGTTATATATTCCGTGGTCACTAACGACCCACACTGTATACATGGTGTACAAAACAAAGTGATAATACTTTAGGAATTAGGGTGTGTATATTGTGCTTCAAACCCCTCGCGCGTCACCTGCCGACGGTCGCGAGGTGAGTGGTGCGAGTGCGACGCGCGAGGGGTTTATTGAAAAAGTAGCAGTGCTGAAAAAGCTACTGTTGACTTCTATGTTTCTATGAGAAATACGCCAACGTCATGAATTTGCCCATACAAAAGTTAAAAAAATCAACTCTTTCAGCACTGCTAATTTGGCAGATAACTCTTTATATAGTACACATACACAGTACACACCCTATCCCTATCAGGTTAAAAAACCTTTGCTATAACGAAACACCAATCCAATATCTTTTAAGGTGGCCATACACGGGACAATTATCGTAACGATTTGTCGCCTCGATGTTAAAATCGAACGACAAATTGTATACGTGTGTAGCAATATCGCAAACGATTTTACGGCCAAAAGATCGATTGGACGATTTTCTTGCCGATCGATCGAAACAACAAATTGTCCCGTGTATGGGCACCTTTCTACGGTTAAGATGGTTAAGTTTGTTGTAAGAGAAATTATTTGATTATAATCTCTTTTAAGGTTTTTAGGATATTGACTCTTATTTTAATTAATATTAATCTTACTAATAAAAGGATCCTCACTGTGTAACATGATAATAATAATGTTTGGTCCATGTGTCATACTTTACAAAGGTGGCTTGATAGACAAGAACAAAACAATAAATAGATGTTTTTATTAGTACCTAGCGGAGAAAATATGCTATTAAGAAAAATATGCTCTACATTTTGTAAAAAGACTTTCATACGAAAATAATCGGCCAAGTGCGAGTAGGACTCGTGCACGAAGGGTTCCGTGCCACGCCTTATAGAGCAAAATTAGGACAAATAATGTGTTTTTGTATGGGAGCCCCCCTTACAAAAACACATTCATTTTACAGCCTGGAGACATAGTCTGTTGTCTCATAATAGGGTCCCGTTTTTAACCTTTGGGTACGGAACCCTGAAAAACGGTTTATAATAGACATAGTCTGTATGTCTCATAATAGGGTCCCGTTTTTAACCTTTGGGTACGGAACCCTGAAAAACGGTTTATAATAAGTTGTTTATTCTTAAGTTCATACGGCGCAGCCAAATGTTCTGAGTTTGTTTTCCTATAACATTGTTGTTATACTGGATATGTGCTTGCCATAAGGCTATCTACTCAAATCCCACAGGCTTCTTTGCCTGATTCTTTGGCTAGAAATCACAGAATTCTCTTTTCCGATTACGAAAACGTTTCTACTTATCGTATTTTTCCTTTTCCACCAATGGAGACCTGTTTTTGGATAGCCTATTGACAAGTTTTTCTCCTAGTTAAGTCTTTCCCGTTGCCGTTGGCCAATTATAACTTTGCCTCATCTTTCAAAGCGGTTGTTTCTTGTATATTCTGTGTAATTCTGATACAGACATTTACAGAACGCCAAAATCTTTCCCATGTCCAAAGTGTTGGAATTTTTAATTCCTTTTAAAGTACTTTGCCGGTACTTGGTCACCAATACTACTCTATATAGTTTTTATCACAGACCATATTAAGGTGAAGACTAAGCGTTGACGACAAAAATAAGGCCGCTTTTATGCATGTAGTGCGCTTGTTCGCTTTTACTACATACCACAACTGACAACACTATACCTTACAAAGGCGTAATGTCTTCAGTATGACACTGTATTATTAAAGTGAGGTGTAGTTTTCCTGGCCTCAGTTTCTTTCTTTGTTCTGGTTGCTTCTTTCTTTTCTAATCTTTTCTTCTCCTAAAACAGTTTCTGGCAAATGTAGCATGAAGATGTTAATTTCTTTGCCAGAAACGAATAATGTTTTTGGGAACATCTGTTTCATTTATGTACAGACAAGCCATTATAATAAAAATATTCCCTGGGTTATACTCGTAACTTATAATATTAAAGATTTCCAAATCAGCATTTTTTTTACTTTCCATACTTTCCACCTTGTTTTTGGCTTACGTCTGACATGTGTGATACAATGTAGACAACACTATAAATAACAAACAGTAGATCATTTTATACACTCACATATTAATGTGACTCCAGATTATTGTAAGTAGCAATAAACATAAATAAAAAAAATAAAAAAGCTAATTTTCCAACAGTGAGCAAGCTGATGATAATGATGATTGATGAATGATACTTAACTGAATACTCTCTCATCACAGATTTCAAACAAAAACTAAGATGCCACGGATACACACAAACAGGCACGTATCTAGTCTGTCAAAAAAGTGAAGAAATTAAAAAGTGGCAACATCGTAGTGTCATCCCTTTCAAATCGATCTAAGAATTATTATTTTTAACAAAAAATTAAAACCGACTTCCAGGGTAAAAACAATAATAATTTGTAATGAACAAAAAAGTGTTAAATAATTCTTACTCCTTAAAGTGCCTTATGCATAATTCTCCTAAACCTCAACTATTTCTGTACACAATCTTCATTACTTTGAAGACGGTACCAGCTATAAGAATGCTGAGTTCTATATGACAAAATATTTTTAATATTTAAGACTGGTACCGACTTCAAAATAATGTAGATTGTGTACAGAAATAGTTGAGGTTTAGGAGAATTATGCATAAGGCACTTTAAGGAGTAAGAATTATTTAACACTTTTTTGTTCATTACAAATTATTATTGTTTTTACCCTGGAAGTCGGTTTTAATTTTTTGTTAAAAATAATAATTTCACTCTTTTAAGTGCTTTATAAGCTGGTTTTCTGCACAGACTAATGCGTTATGCTTGGTGACTTTGGATCCAGGATACACTTTCATGATATTATGAGAACTCATTGTCTGATGTCACTACTTCAGAATTGCTTAAGCAACTCCAAGCATATACCACTGTATACCTAATGTATATGCTTATTGCTTGGCGTTAATCAAGCAATGATAAAATTAATGTTCATACGCCTGTCTTTAAAGGCTCTAAAGTTCTGTTCAGTGACTTTCTTTCTATCATTACACTCATCACTCATGAAAACAACTCAACATTACTAGATGACGCCCGCAACTTCGTTGCGCCAAAATTCGTTTCAAAATTCGTTCGACAAATTCGGGCTTTGTTCTTAAAGACGATTAAAAGTAACAATAATAGGGTCATAATTAGATAGTTCATGGTGTGGTGACCGGTAGTAGTGATGATGATGATGATGATGAATGTAACTTGCATAGTAACATAATATGCTTTCAGTTCTTAAACCAACTCCGAAACCCCCATACTTGCTTTTTGGTAGCACATGCTTAGGATAATTCTCATAAAATCGAAATCCATATAAATTTGGAGGAGTTCCCACGATTACTCACGGATGTATGGTGGAATGGTGGTGCTGATGATGATGATAAATTAAATTTGCATAGTAGTATATGCTTTCAGTTCTTAAGACAACGCCGAAACCCCAAACATGTATCTATAAGGAGTAAGGAGTTCTGTTCATCAACTTCGAACCATGGTATATCCTGGTGCAAAATCTTACTTTTCAGTTTTGGTAACATATGCCTGAAATACTTCTTATGAAACCAAAAAAACATAGGTTTCCATTTGAATTTTGAGGAGTTCCCTCAATTACTCATAGATCCCATCATCAGGTCACCACTTTTCTGAACATTGCTTTTTGGTAGCATATGCTTAGGGTTTTTCTCATAAAATCGAAATCATTATAAGTTTCCATATAAATTTGGAGGAGTTCCCTCGATTACTCACGGATGTATGGTGGAATGGTGGTGATGATGATGATGATTAATTAAATTTGCATAGTAGTATATGCTTTCAGTTCTTAAGACAACGCCGAAACCCCCAAACATGTATCTATAAGGAGTAAGGAGTTCTGTTCACCACCTTCGAACCATGGTAAATCCTGGTGCAAAATCTTACTTTTTGGTAACATATGCCTGGAATACTTCATATGAAACCAAAAAAAACATATGTTTCCATTTGAATTTTGAGGAGTTCCCTCGATTACTCATGGATCCCATCATCAGATCACCACTTTTTTCAAAATGGGACCAAATTGAAGTGAAACCTATTATAACAAAAGAAAAATTTTGAAAATCGGTTCATAAACGGCGGAGTAATCGTTGAACATACATAAAAAAAAAATATCCACAGACGAACGTATAACCTCCTCGTTTTTGGAAGTCGGTTAAAAAAGGGATGACACTACGATGTTGCCACTTTTTAATTTCTTTACTTTTTTGACAGACTATAAATCTCTTTTCGTCTGTTCAAAGTACAGTTTCAAATCGCGGGCGCATAAAACTTGCTTCTGTGTTGACAGTTTGATTTCAAGGACATGAGCTGAGTTACTCTACTGTATTATAATTATATTTTACAATAACAGTATTCCATATAATTGATTTGTTATTGAATTTTTTTATTGAATTGCAAATTACATATTATATTTAAATTGGTGGAACCGTGGATGCGAGTCACGAAACAAAAAAAAGTTTGTAAAAGGCCTAACGCTACTTGCCTCTTTAGTCTTCACTTCACGTGCGAATATGTTGTTGTATCTGTGCCGCTGATATGGTACAGATTAGTAAATAGTTTTTTTTTCTATTTATGTAAAGGCATCTTATGATTGAGTCGCCACAAAATAGTTTCTTGTGGAAACAAAATTGGGATATCAGGATATTATGCCTTTTTCAAAATGTCGCTTAAAATATATGCTTTTGTACTGTAGATTTTTTATTAAAATTCATGTTTGACAGTAAAATACAGTCTTGTACTATTTAGTATTTCCACTTTGTTGTATTTGCTATTTTCATATTTGACTGTATTTAATTACAACGTTTAGAAATTAGATTTTTTTTTGTTAAGAATGGCGGTGTTGTGGCCTCACCGCATTTTAGAAGTAATGACAAATCTGATATTTGAATAAATGTATTTTTTCTATAGATAGTGTTTTATTTTTACAGAAATGTAAATAACATTTCAGAACTCACGAGACCGCTGATTTGTGCGGGCCCGTAGCCGCCGCAGTCGCGATCCGCTTCCGCAAACTCTGCAGACGCTGATCGCGACCGCGGTTTCTACTATGATCGCCTACTACGGCTACCGCGATCGCCCTCTAAACTATCGCAGAGCGCGCGGGCGCAAACCGCCGAGGCTGCGGGCGACCATCGCCCGCCGCGCCGGTGCAGCGGGAACCGCAAACGACCGCGCCAGCCGCGGGCAAAAAACGCGCCGTGAGTTTTGCTTCAATTTTTTACATACAAAACTATTCTACGAAGGCTGCGGGCCCGCAACCGCGGCGGGCGCGGGAAAACCGCTTCGTGAGTTCTTAGCCTAAAGCGACGCGACACGTCTAGTGGGAGTGCCGTGTCGCGTAGAGATAAACTACGATAACATGGCGCGCCCCTCCAAATTACTGTTTCAATAGCTATATCCACCTTATGCCCTTTCATCTTCAATTATTACCAAGATTTGTTGGTCAACTAATCATAACTAGCCGACCGCGCAAGACAACGCTCTTTAAACGTTTTGACAACGCACTTCAAACATTTAGAATTTTGGAGGGGCGCGCCATGTTATCGTAGTTCATCTCTAGTTCCGATGGTGCGTAATGCAGTTTGGAACATTCAACGTCATACAAGGAATACTCCAGCCGTGACGTGGCGCGTCGCTACACTACTTTATAAATAGGTCAGTAAAAAATGGAAGAAAAAAGTGAACAGCCACTGAACTGCAAAGGGTAAAATTAACTGCAAAAATAGCCTATAGTAGGGCGATAAGTTTGAAAATAACTGCGCAGACGAATAAAACCAGAACATTGAACTTAAGAGAACAGATAATTTACTTTAAAGAACAAACAATTTACTTTATAGAAATACTAGGCTCACAAGATTGTTTTACGTTTTTTCCATAATTGATTTTGATGGTTCCAGTAAATTTCTTATTGTAGTCTTCGGGAGCCATTTCTGGAATGACAGGTTCGCTTGGGTATTTCTGTGCAGCATCTTCTAGAATCTGCTGTTCCTGTGCTGTCACTGTTACAGTATTATTAAGCCAGGCTTCGTAATATAGTTTGGCGTGTTCGTCTTCCACCATAGGTATTAATTTCATTTGTGAACCATTCTTTGGTGACTTAAATTTTTTGTCATTTTTCCTTTTTACGTGCTTTACTTTTACGTTTTGTAAAGTGGATTTCTTCGTGTTATTATTGTGATTTTCTTTCGTTTCAGTTGTCGAATCAGTATTTAGCATTTTGGGTTTTTCAGCCTGTATTTTTGCTCTGTTACTTTTGTTATTGATAATAGTTCTTGTCGGCTTTACACCGCAGTTTTCCGTTGTTTGACTAGCTTTTCTATGATGGAAACTGTTTAATTTTGGTTGTGGACTTACTTGATCTTTCGACACCTTTGGTTTCTCTGAAAGCAAATACTGATTTACATTACGATTATATCTCTATATAAACTATACCAACCCTTCCGGCTCCCCGGCTTGTCAAAAGTATTACTGAAGGAAATCTAACTACAAAACTATGTAATATTTAAAACGCATAAGAATGTTCCGCGTTACCTTCGAATTTACAACCGCTCACTTGTTTTGGTAGATTAATAACGAGTGATTTATTTTTCACATCAATACTAGTCTTCACTACAGCGAGAGGTGCCTTTGAACAATCTGCTTTCTTTCGAAAGTCTACAAGAGCCGCATCGTCTTCTTTAGCTGCTTCGCCATTGTATTGTTTCTCTGGTTCTTTGAGTTTTGTGTTCTGTATATTAATGTTACTCTCACCAGCCACTTTGCTACCTTCTTTGACGACTTTACGTTTAGGATCAGTTGATTTAGCATTCGTATTTATTAAATGAATATTTTCTTCTATAATTTTATTTATGCTTTCCATAATTTTGTTATATTTAGTCTTCCGTACGTTACTATTACTAATTCGCAATTTTATTTTAGCTGTACTAGCGTCTGCTTTATTTGTAGCAGTTTTTGTTTCATTAGCTTTAGTTAAAATATTTTCAGTATCCTTTGCGTGGCTTTCATTTTTGCTTTCCCTTTTCTTTTCAACAACTATATCGCCACGATCAGATTTACTGAAACTATCCTTAGCTTTTACATAATTATTGACTTTTACGTCTTTTGCTTTAGAAAAGTTTGCTTTTCCAGGCTCACCGGCATCACTTCTGTTAATATTCTTCTTGTCTTTCATTACTTCTGCCCCATTTAAGTTTTTACCCTTGCCTTCGACTACTGAATTATTATTCATGTTACCAAAAGCATCTACTTCTTAAGATTTCTCTTTTAACATCGCATTTGGTGGTCGATTTAATTGCTTTTAATAAAAACATACAATATGGATAAATAATTAAAAGAAAAATCTCAAAATATATTACATACCTACTCTAAATAAAAATAATAATTTTTAAAAACTTCAAAGTTTTAACAGTCAACTAGATTTTATTGTCATTAAATCAATCCATAAAACTTTTGCTTTATCAGGGGCGGCAAAAGATAATTTTTGTAGCTACCATAAAGTTAGTATACCTAGCGGAATATATTAACGATATTCCGCTAGGTATATTAACTTTATGGTAGCTACAGTTCATAAGTTATATTGACCACACATATTGAGCAACAGAAAAATTACGTTTTTACATTAAGTCTTGATATGACTCTGGTTTTAGCTTCGATCATTATTATAGCGATAATGATGGAGTCGCCTTGCAGAAGCTTAGACTTAACTCATATTAATGATCCTTCTACTTACCACGTCTAGATGGCGTGTTTAAAATTGATCTTGAAAGAAATTAATTAAAATTAATTAAAAGAAATTAATTAAATCTCAATTGGCGTACTCAGGTGGCTCACGTTAGTACAAGTGTCACTAATTGCCTGCGGTCTCTCTATCGCATGAAATATTTCTTGCCATCCAGTATAAAAATATTACTTGTACAAACTCTTATACTCCCAGTACTGGATTATTGTGACACTTGCTACTTCGACCTTAATTCAGATCTCCTCAACAAACTCGACCGGCTTCTCAATAATTCAATTAGATTTATTTTTGGTCTGCGTAAGTACGACCACATCTCCCCTTTTCGTGCCAAGTTGCAGTGGCTGCCGATACGAGAACGACGATCGCTACGGGCATTGTGTACCCTCTTTTCCCTGCTCCACTCTCCCTCTGCACCTGACTATCTGGCTACTCATTTTAAACTTAGGTGTAGCAATCATGACAAAAATCTCCGGTCCACAAATAACATGCTCCTTCTTTGCCCACCCCATAAAACATCACTCGTCCATTCCTCCTTTCATATCCAAGTCATCCTCCTCTGGAATGCACTGCCAGTGGAAGTGAGATTAGCTAAATCAAAAAAGGTATTCAAGCGCAGAGTTCGTGAATTATTGTTTAAGTCTCAGGCAGATTAAGAACAGAAAAGGTAAGTGAAGTTGCTTTTAATTATTATACTATTAGTATATATTATATTATATAAAATATGATATTTATTGTATATATATAAATATATATTATTAATTATTAGTTTATTTTTAAAATAAATATAGTATCCGTATAGTATGTAATCGTAAGTATTATAGTACTTATGTATTTTAATAATGTTACGTCATGTAATTTGCATCTACCTCTATTCGTCTCTACATCACCCAAAGGTTGGCTGGAAGAAAATGCCTAAAGGCATTAAGCCCGCCTCTGTACCTCGATATTGTGTGCAAAAAGTATAATAAAAAAAAAAAAAAAAAAAAAAAAAAAAGCCAGTCAGACAATTTCGTAAAAAAAATGAATGACAATATTTGAGTGTTAATAAAAATAATGTAGGGTCATGTTTGGAAAAAAATAAAATGGATGAAACCAAATTAAATTCAAAATCAAATAGTGGTATCAGTAATAATAAAACAGAAAGAAAAAGCGTAAGAGACCGCAAAGATGCAAAAACAATCAGCAATGTAATCAAGAAACGAGGGGTGTACGTCGAAAAATTCTCAGGTAAAGCAGCAAGGGCATAGGCTATCCATAAAGTTAATATACCTAGCGGAATTCGCGGAAAGCGGATACCGCTAGGTATAAAAACTTTATGAGGCTATCTTACTATTCAGCCACTAAAGGTATTGGGCATACCTACCAGTACATTACTACAGTATACAGTGGCTAAGTAGTAAGAGGAACATTAATTAAACATTTTCTTGACTTTATCATAATTTCGTCATCAGGCATAGAACCCAACAGAATGGAAGAATTATCACAAGGAAGCAATAAGAAGTTATTAGAGTCGGTTCTATCGACACTTACTAAATCTTCAAAAGCTACACAATGGCCGGGCGAAAAAAATATTATTACATTGAACAAGGAAAACGCACAGCAATTTAGAAAAAATAAACTTGAAAGTAAAGAGAGAACACCAATTATTGTGCTAAAACCAAACAGCGCTGTAAATAAAACGACAGTTATACCAAATCGTGGTGTGGGAAAATCTCTAGCTAAAACGAAAAATCCTCTGAAAACACCACCGCAGGCTAAAGTCAAGGTAGCAGCTAAGACAACACCGAAAACTACTGTTAACAGGACGACTGTAGCAAAATATAAAACTGCCGATGTCAAGACTGTTATGAAAATTCCAGAAAATACATCTCCAAATATTACACACGAGTATGTAGCTCGCAGAGTTAAAAGATACTTGCTTAGACAAGCTTCCCCCGATAATACACTGATCAGTGATAAATTAAAAAAGCCGGAAGAAAATTTATACGATATTGAAGCGAAATCGGAAGACACACTAGATGATACTGAACATGACGCAAAAATATACAGTCTCATTGAAGATTACCTGGAAAATGCTATCAATATTTGTAGCGATAATCTCAGCGAAATTTCCAATACAAACTTGCACATAGATGAAGAAGTTGTTAAGAAATTGGTGATAATAGAGAGTGATGATGGTAATCAACGCAGTCTCATATACTGTCCCTATACAAAAAATTCCAGCATGACCACTGTAAAAACATGTGTAGAAGACATTTCGAAAACCTTGGAAAAACAACGAAATAGAAATGTCGGTAAAGAGTGTATGGATGAAGTAAAAATTAAAAAAGACAAAATTAAAAGTAAAAGATATAGCAAAAATGCAAAACCCATTATTATAACCAATAAATCAAATTCTTTTGAACCTTCAAAACAAAAAACTCGAAGAAAACCAGCTCCTGTACCAAATTTTGTAAACAGAACAGATTTCCTCGTTCAGAACATATACAACATACAATTAAATTCACATAAGCTAAAAACTAAAAAAAATTATATGGTCAAGTTCCAGAAGCCCCAAAACTTTTTTGAGACACTATCATTAATTTTGAAAAACAAAAACAAGACTTACAAGTCACATTATCCCAATATGGATTTAAAACAAAATCTGAAGAATTTTGCAAATGTTAAAAAAATTAAATACAAATGAAATAAAGTAAACATCTATTATACTATACATAATATATTCATATTGAAAATTTTAACTAAGTTAACAATATTTAATTAATAAGATTAAAAAAAAAGAACAATATTTAATTCAATTAAAACTCATATGTACTGTAAATGCAATTGCATAAAACTTTAAATAAATATTGGCACACACCAATGATACCATTTTTTATTTACAAATATTAGGGTTTTAACTATTTATTTATATAATCCGGTGAAAATTTCATCACTTCCAATCATCTATTATAAGAATATTTCAAGACTAAAATTAGCAAAATCGGTTCAACTGTACTTGAGTTTTAGCAAGACTGACAAATTTTAAAACCCATTTTTATTTATATGGATAGTAAAATTAGAATTTGTTAAATATATTGATAGTTCATTCTTAGTGTACGAGTTTGCCTAAGTTACATTTGAGCCTTATTGTATTGTTTCAATATTGTTATTCAAAATTGTGCTTAAAATTAAGTGCAATGATTTTATTTTCTAAAGCAACTAGGACTGTGTGTTGATTGTCTCCCTCAACAACATCTATCTGATGTATACGGACAGACAATTCACCGTTAGTCTTGAAATTATATTCTTTAATTGGTTTCTTATCTACAAACGATAGGTCCTCATTTGACTTTATGTGATATATTCTAAAGAACCCATACTTAGTGCCAACAAAAACAATATCACCATAAGTTTTTATACTAGTTATATCTCTTTTACACTTGTCGGGTACGGGGTGAAATGCTTTATGATTAAGCCACAGAAAGTTAACATTATTATCGAGTTCATCAAGAAATTTATATCTACGTAGTGTGTTGAACGGATTGTTTGCATTTTTAAAATTAATAAAAATAGTTAACTTACTTTTATCTATGTCATATACATGTATGTTACACCTTTTGGTTAGGATATAAACATTATTTTTGTAAACAGTGAATGTTAACATACCATCTGGTATGGTACATAGATAATGACTTAAAAAGTCGCTATTGTTCAAGTCGCATACGCACAGGTCGTCATTCCACCTCACAAAATATAATAATCGGTTTACAAGTTTGAACTGTTTAACATCATCAAATGTGGTATTGTGTCTAAAATGTTTCTGCAACACATATTTTCTCACCACAAACAAATGGAAGTATATACTCTGGAACACCAAGGTATCTTCATTCTCCATGTACTTTAAGTAGCACCCGGTCAGTATAGGAACATCGACGGGTTGTAGATCCTTCACATAATAGTACACAATGGATTTTTGTTTGTGAACACCTACTACGCCTTTTTGAAGCACTTGAAAGCCGTAAATTTCGTCGCCCTCGCTTGTGACGACGGCGAATTCGTCTCTTGACTCCTGGGAGCGGTCAAGCTTGGGCCACAGCGTCAGGCATCGATATATTCTGCGCCAAGTTGAACCGCATTGCGATTTATAATAAGCGGTTTCCGCGAGGTCTCCAAAGTCTTTTATGCAATGTCGATGCCAATATTTGTCATTTGTCAGGACGCGATCAACTATATCTTTCCATCTTGAGCACACTTGACTGCAGTAACCCAAAACCTGAGGTGAGGAATGTAAGAAGATGTGCATCAAAACCTCAGTCGGGAATTCCTGTATACTAGTAATGTGATAATCATCATTCATGTTTATATATTATGCGTTTCTATATTTGGTACAACATGTATAGTAACGTAATCACGGAACACTAGAACGTAATTTTTATGCACTGTAAATACTGTAATCAATGATATTTTAATGCAATATATTATTTATTATATTTGATAAAAAAGTACTCCCGGGTACTCTTTGTGTTCTAATATGGTTCTACAAGTGGGACATAACCACAGAGTACCTACATTCTTATCAAAAGTCCGACAAGGCTTTATAATATGAATGTGTCAATGATGTCAAAAGGCGCTGCTGGTAAAGGAGAACTGTCAAACACATGTCAAAAATGACGTTTTTGGATGATAGAAGTGTTTAGTTCCTTTTCTCGCCACGGCCACGTTCATGTAGATTGTATCCATATCATTGGTAGAGCCTTGTCGATTACGTCAAGTTTAGTTCTCTACCCGAATAATGGGGGCGCTGATTCCGCTTCAAATAGGCACAAAAACTAAAAAGCAGGTCTGTATCAGCAATCCAGCGCACAGAACTTTACTTGATCCTGCGTACTTGTATAATAGAGATCAGTGGGTTTTCAGAACACACCCATACGTTTTTAAAAACGTTAAAAACTCAAAAGAAAACAAACTTGAATTTTGTTTTTATCAAGTTTTATAAAAATACAAAGTCTATCTTTATTTTTCTCATGTGTAATTAAACCTAACTGTGATTGTGAAACATTTTTAACGTATGTATGTTCCTAAATCCAAAGCAACGAATACTATACTCACAAGGAGATCCAAAGCCTTTGGTCAATAGGATATTATGTCGGCATTTAAAGCTCTTGCTGAAGTAAGCTGTGATTTCGAGAATGATTTGCGTCGTGCCTCCGCTGAGCTGTTCTCGGCTAAAGCCATTGAGCCTATTGAAGATATACTTGCAAAGAAAATGCAAGATCTTTGTATATTTGCCTCCAAATACAAACTATTGCAGGCGAAGACTCTATCAAGTAAGTTATATCAAAAAGTTTTAAATGCTGTAAAACTATGACTCCCTTATCCATCAAAAGATCCACATTACGTATACACACATAGCATTTACTATAATGTAGGGTTTTTGTTATATTTCCAGCGACACCACAGATTATAGAACAGGAAAAGAGTGAGGAACTGACCATGAGTGCGTACGGAGACGCAGCAACCTGGACCATCATTGAGCAGCAAACCACAAAAACCATCATACAGGCTCACATGGTCAAAAAAGTTTTACAAACACCAGACAATAAACTACACCCAGAAATTGTTGAGACAAAGAAGTATGTTTAGCTTTAAAATAGGCATGATGACTATTTAAAAAAAAAAAAATAGAAACATCGGTAAAAGAGTGACTGTGATAGCTTAAAAATTCACCAAGTTACGACAGTTTAAACATCTCATAAAATGGATCGGCCCAAAATGCTCCACACAAAATGCTACTCAATCATGACGTCACCGAGTTGTTTATAGGCATCGCGGAAGATTTTTGTTCGGTAGCTATATTAATTATTGCGTTTATGAAAGTGGTTTCTTAACAAAAGTTGCTTTAAATTACATAAGTTATAGAATGGTATACAAGTATTAAGAAATTATATTGAAAAAAAAAATACAAAATCAAGCTGAAATTTTGTAAACACTTATTTTTTACCATTATTTCTTTATTTTAATAACAAAATTCGCTAATCTTTGACCTTGTCATCATCCCTATAACCTATTATAGTTTTGCACTCTGCACACATTATAAATTTTCATTTTGATGTTTTATAATTTGATGTTAATTGTATGTTTACGGTTCTGAACGCTGGCCGCGCGCCGATCACACGTGACTGACTTGTAATATCACTCTGTATTTATAAACAGTAGCATAAGAAAAACAATAACTGTCCCCTTCACGCTCATAAGATCGACCGCGCGCGACAGAGACGGACAGACTTTTTATGATGCGTATGCAGTACGACGTCACGCCGCGCGCTTATTCACAGACACTACACAAGCGCAATGTTTTAATTTGTTGATCGTGCCAGCTCTTATTAACTGGTCAATAATGCCCAGAAGTGTCGAGACTTTAATTAATGTGAAACACTGCGGCCCCTTGTAACGAAAAATCTTAGTTTCTGCTCGCTTGGGCCATGGGGGACATGGGGTGAGTGATTGTGGTTTTTGGGCACATATATAGCACGACTGGTGAGATATGTTCAATAAGGACGTGATATTTGGCTATTATATTATGTAGTTGAAAAAAAATAATAAAAAAAAATATCAGTTGATCACTGAGTAAATGTAGCTTAATGTTAAATAATTATTTACCCAACGCATATATGGACACCGCGCGCGAGACAGGTTGCGCGCAGCGCGGGGCGGGGTGGGCCGTGCCGGCCGCATAGTAATTTACTAACCTTCTTAGGTCGGTATAAATAGTCAGTACTTAAGATGCGACCCGCTCTCAAGACGCGGTTCGGCTCTGTGATTGGTCCAAATTTTGACAGGCAACCAATCACAGAGCCTGAACCGTGTCTTGAGACCGAGATGCATCTTGAGTACTGACTATTTATACCGGCCTTACTAATAAACGCTGTATAAGCTTTGAATAGTTATAACTTATACAGTGTTTTGTCTTCTTCAATCCAATTAAAAATGTCACTTGTGTGACAGGAACAAAACATTGTATAACTATTCAAAGCTTATACAACGTTTATTAGTAAGGGGGTATGTGTCCATGATTCATTTGTTTAAAGGGAAATTTGGTCAAAAATTAAGTAAGTACCTAATTTTAGTACATAATTATAATGAGAATCGAGTACTGAATACTCTATTACTTATATAGTATCGGTATTGTCTCACCAGTCATGCTGTATGTAGTAATTATTAACATATTCTATATATTTTTGAATATTATGGGTTTTAATTCATATTTCCTACAAAATGGAGCAAAAATAATTTCTGATTCGGCGCGCAGGGCAAGTGTACTGTAGCATATTATTATATATTCTGTGACTGTAGGGCAACTGGTGACCACCTGGCATTTAACGTGTTGATATCTTACTTATAATACTACTAACATTTATATTTCAAATTAACTTTTTTCTACATGTTTACAGAAAAGTCATAGAAGTACTAGACAAGCACAAAGAAGCAGAATCGTCCCTGCATTATCTGGAGAGCATACTCAAAGAGAGGGAGATGGAACTATTGGAGGCTAGAGAGAAATGGGAAGAAACTTCTAATAAACTGAGAGAGAGAAAACAAATGCCCCAGAACGCAGAGATTACCACAGGGCCGTTGTATAAGTAAGTTAAAACTGTATTAAGGTTCCGGTTGGCAGCGGGCGACATGATGCAACCACAGACGACGTATCCCACAGACACAGTATTTCTATGAAATGCGCTCCGCAGCTAGCGACAGGAAGCTAGCGATACTATTTGCGGTTGTTTCATGTCGCCCACTACCGACCGGCACCTTTAGTCACCACACACATAAAATACTAAAAACTGGATTTAAAAAGATAAAACCGACTTCAAAATTGTGCGTCATTAAGAATTGAAACTCCGTATCTTCAAAACTACTGAACCTATTTTGATGAAACTTGCACTATACCCTAAGTTGAATAATACCTAGTGCAATAAAAAAAGAATCACTTAAATCGGACTTGTAGTTCCGGAGATATGCGTGAACAAACATAAAAACATACATACATACATACATACACTTTTGGGCACGTTTGTTCAGAAGCTGTTATAGATTAACATATACAAATACTGGGCAGTTCTGGAAATATTACATACATACGCGTCGAATTGATAACCTCCTTTTTTTGAAGTCGGTTAAAAAGACCTGACTCTATTTGTATCCGTTGCTCAAACATGAATTTAGCTCTGTTTCATTTTCAAAGGTCAGCATAAAGACGTAACACAATGTTTTCATGTGAAAGTGAAAGACATATAATAATGCAAGGACTGTTTGAAAATTTCTTTATGCAAGAGAATGTGCAGGAACTATAGGCAGCATGTGCCATGTAAATAATATAGCACAAGTTTTGTAAGTTCATTGCACATGTTCTCTAGCCTGACAAAATATTATTATTAATAAGTATGGAGTGTAGATAGAGGAGAACTATCTTATATGGGGGATATTTGAAAAAGTGTCCAGCTGTACGCAGTAAATAACATTTGAAAAATCCTCCGAGAGTGGCGCTAGCTGCAAGGGTATGGAATGAATGTAGCCATTGGTGACAAAATAATATAAATTGAAGTATGGAGTGAAATTAGCCGAATAGTCGAGTCGAGTCAATTAAAGCGGCCCATTCACTATCCTGCATTGCAGTCCGCCGTGCAGTCCGCCAGCTAATACAGGATAGTGAATGGTGTTGCAGGCCTGCACGGCGGACTGCAACACCGAGCAGGATGTGACCTGGGTCCTGCACAGCGCTTGATTTAAAATTTACCCTGTTGCTACTGTAGCGCCACCCTAATTTGACGCATTTCAGCTGACACTTTTTACATACAGAGATAGTTCTCCTCTATCTACACTCCCTATTAATATAAGGTAGATTATGTGTAATAAATCAAAATTTTATACATTTTTATTACAGAAAACTACAAGGCCTGGTTGACAAGATGGAGCTGATGAGATGGTTGATCACCAGGCTGGTCACCTCAAGGACTGACGACTACGACTGGATATCCGACCCGCACGACCGGTTGAAAGCTTTGACGATGGCTAGACAGAGGCACAGCATCGAGAACTACACTGAAATGTAGTAATGAGGAGTGTTAAGAATGTTTCAGAAGAAATAATTGTAAGTTTTTGAATATTATAATTGTAAGGCTGATTTTAATGAAATAATAAAACACCAAAATACATTATCACTTTTATTACATGACAATCATACATATTTTACTTTAATCCATTCTTAAAATTGATTTTGTTGTATGTTGAGAATGTAGTAAGTAGATATTACCTATAGTAATAATATAAATAATTTCCAAATGTTTATCCTATGATATAGACCCAGTTTCATCAAGCAATGTTAAATAAATAACGGCGTGTTAAATCAGTTAACGGCCTGTTAGAGCTATCGAGCGTTCCACCATGCCCTAATGTCATGTCAAATCGCCTAACACGGTGTTAAAATTTTAATTCCTGCTGTGGAGGTCCGTTAAATATTTAACAGGCTGTTATTTGAGTCAAAACAACATCTGTCAAAGACAATATCCAATATTAATAAAAGAATCTATTTTGACTTTTGTGTGTTTCCGCCATGTTTCACGTATTATTTATTATTTTTTATAGTGATGAATAATTACTTATTTTCATTTTGTCAAAAATTCAGCCCTAGGATTTTCTTTGACATTACAAATACTCTAACTTGTATCAAATTACCAAACCGAAATAAGTAAATAAAAGTTTGTATTCATGTTTTCAGCTTTGACAGATAATAATTATAACCCTGGTAAATTAAAAAGAACTATTGTAGCGTAACAAATGTATGCGATCAGTGATATTTTAATTTGGTCGCATTATCTACCAGATGACGTATTATACGAATAAGGAAGAAAGTGACACATAGCAGCAGACATGTCGTATTAAACTTGTACATTGCAATTTCGTCGCCTTATAACAAGAACGAACGAACTGATAGTTGTTCATTCGTTGTTCACTTATCATTGCATTTACTAATCCGCTGTTAAATTTTTACTGTGGGACATAAGTATTTTAACAGTCTGTTTAATTTTCTAACGTCTGTTAAGTAACGCCTTGTTAGGATTTAACAAACAGAGGTTGGTGAAATTGGGTCATAATATTATAGTTAGTTATCACTTATCATTAGTAGTCCTGAAAAATAATTTTTCCGTCGTCGCCTCGGTGCTCACAGACTGTTCCTCTGATTAAATCTTTTACATTTGCCCTGAAAAATAATAAATATTAATAAAATCAATATTTTGCTGTTATTGCATATATTATACGCTTGGATGAAATAAATATAGATATGTATATTATAATTTTGTCAACTTATACACAGTATCAATTATCATTTACTCTTGAACAAATATTTTATTGCTAACTCCTAGCATCTTTATCACTTCTATCACAGCGCAGCGTAATAAAGATAAGTTCCATAAACTGTGTTTTTATGTTAAGGTGACGCCTTGATAATTTGGCTGTAGCGATGTCCATTTTTCTCAGCAATGACTAAAGCTAAGAAATTAAAGTTCACTGTCAGTATTCATCATGTCTTTGTCTTTGAATTACCCATAGTATAACACGATTGGACAACTTTTATAACACAGAATAATCAATCAAAAAGACCTCTGTAAAAAAAGGGATTCCTATTTTGCCAACAGAGGAGAGTGATATAAGCTTCCAAAATTTGTACATAAATTGGTTCTAGTATACACTTTAATTTGTCCATAGCTTATATGAAATGTATTTATGGTTTTTAATTACGCGACAAAAACCATTTTGTCGCTACGCCCTTTCAATTTTTTGCTGTTCCATTGCTTGTTTTCTATAAGAGGCCGGGCCAGCCTCGCATAGAAAACAAGCAATCTCAAACACATCCAACACTGTTTTTTACTTTAACATGGCGTCACCTTAACACGATAACTAGTAAGTAGTAGCTACTAGCTATAGAGGCAACGTGCGGTGTGGGCGGCCGCCCACGGCCTCGCGCCCCTTGGACAGCGCGTTTTTTAGGATTTACGAGTATAAAAAAATCTTTCAACAAAATACGTCTTCTTGCATCATCCATCAGGGGGCCTCGCAAAATATATTTTGCCCACATCAAATTTTGGTCTTGCGCCGCCACTATGGTAAGATTCTTAACAAAAAACCGGCCAAGTGCGTGTCGGGCCACGCGCAATGTAGGGTTCCGTAGTACCGCTAGATTTTGAAATTTTTTGTATGGTCAATGAATGTACATTTATAACATGTTTTACACTACTAACAACATCATCTCAGTTACTTTCAAAGGAATTTGAACGAAAAGTTCCTTTATACTTCGCCGAATACATTTTTTTTAGTTGATCGACTATTACTCAATAACTTATGAAGTATTCTTAGCCGTGATAGTTTTCCTTTTAAATTCAGCATATTTCCTATTCCCGTGAATTTTTTCACATTTCCAAAAGCAACCGTTTAGCTGGTAGAAGGGGGGGACACTGGACTCTAACGATTTTTTCCACTTTAAAACTTAATATTTCACAAATGGGATCCATTTGTGAAATAAAATATAACATAATTTGTGAAATAAAATAAATCGGAAAATGATCTATGAATACTCATAATATTTTTTAAAAACCTATCCAACGACACCCCACAATATGGGGTGGGCGCGAAAAAAAAATTCAACCCCGCTTGATGTGTAGGGGAAGGTACCATAAAAAATATTTTTGAAATATTTTATGTACCATTTTGTTGGCATTATTAATATGTGTATTCATGCCAAATTACAGCTTTGTAAGTCCTATAGTCTCTGAGCAAAACCGCGGACGGACAGACAGACAGACGGACGGACAGACCGAAACTATAAGGGTTCCTTCATCCTTGTTGACTACGGAACCCTAAAAAGTAATTGACCCACCTATGAATAAAAAAGTTGTCTTCGCTAACATCCAGAGTAGAGAATATGAATCTTGTCATTTGATTGACCAGCACCCAAACCTCGTCGCCGACAACTTTTAGATCTGAAATATAAATAAATAAAAATTAACCTAACGCAATATTTTTTTTTTCTTTATTAAGGGTTTAATCGCAAAGCGATTATGACACCCGAATTCACATACATACAATAAAAATCAACAAATAAACAAACAGGAAGTTATAACAAAAACAAAACAACAAATTTACCAGCGCTTAAGGGCCCGGGTTACCCTCGAAATTTTCATACATTCCTAATACCAAAATCATTTTCTCATGCGAAAATATTTAACATGTTTGAGTTATTTTTCAGCTTAAGGGGACGGGCTACCCTCGAAATTCTCATACAAACGGAATACCAAAATCATTTTCTCATACGAAAATGTTTAACATGTTTGAGTTATTTTTCAGCTTAAAATAGTAATTACCTAGGGTCCTAGCCAAAAATTTACTACAAAATATTTATACACTAAAAAATATAAGCGATTACATTTCATGCATTTTGACGCCATTAACGACATACTTTCCGCACACTTGTTTTATATTAAAAACTCATCGAATCGTTACGTATTTTTTCTGGGACCTTAGCTTATATTGTGTAGTTACAGAATGTCTTAAAAATAATGGCAATATAATAAATTTTCATTCATCATTTTTGGTATTCGTGAACGCGGCGCAATTTCTCTATAATTTCCAACCAGAGTGCTTAGTGCGAGTTCAACAATTCATGTCAAATTACTTCACGATTTCGTATAACGAATAAACTCTACTAGGAGTGTGCGCCACATTACAGCGAGTGTGAGTTGCAATCGAGTATGTCCATTCGATTGACGTTTCCTCATTGCAAATAGTGAGACACAGGCGATCAATTTTTACTGTAAGTTGGTAGTTCCGTAGCGTCCAACATTAACCGACCAAATTGATGTCCTTGGTAACAATCGCCTTTTCAGTGGATAGAGGTGTCTTTCAAATTTGAATGGATAATAGGGCAGAGCGACGACACTGCCACAAGTGGCGAATAGCCGAAACTTTTACAAACTCCGCTAGGAGTAAATGTGTTATTTATGTTTACGAAAATTTTACTGTCAAGCTTTATTCAAGCTACGGAAAATTATAAGATTTCTTGAAAAATTTTAGTATTTTCAAGAATTGAAATGCATTGTTGTATTCCCGGAAAGGCAAATCGAACGATGTAAAATTTTACTATTTTTCTGCCAAAGTATTCACATGCCTTTGCTTATTGAAAAACGAAAGCAATGGATAAAAGGCAGTAAAAACATACGTAAGTATTTAAAAAGTTCCTTGAATGTTATGTGTAGACTCGTAAAACACTGAATTTTGTAGATTATAACCGTAAATTCATTTTTTATGAACACAATATGAACATAACCTATAACCGTTGCTTCTTTCAGTAAACATCCAAACTGGCTTCCATCTAAATTGATATACATAGGTACATAGGCACCGCTCATTTAATTGGCATAAAGTTGCATCAAAAGTAAGGATAATTTGGAGAAGTCCTGCCAGGAATTCAACACTGAGGATACCTAGTATTGAACTTGAACCATCTTGTCAAAGTGTTGGTTCTCAAAAGGATGATTCTTCAAGTAGGAAAATGATTAGTAGTGCAGTCTTCGTGTGTTATTTAAGAATACATAAATGGTGTTTGCACTGATGAGGTCCAGACTGAAATTAGTTAAAAATAGTGACAGACAAAATTTGTGAAGATGGTATCGATCGAATCGCAGAAGGTTTATGAAATAAAAGCATTTATTTTAGTGAACTTGTTTTATTTTATTAATCCACAAGCATTTTCAGTAAGATTATAAGTATTTTTGCATAGCTTCATTATTTTATTGCAATATTTATCAAGTTTTTACTTTCTATGCTGATGGATGCTATTAATTTTTCAGATATTTTCTCTTAGTTAACTAGAACTAAATACCTATACTTTGACTTTTGTCGGAAATACAAAAGAGTGACGTTGTGTTTTTGTATCTTTTTCTTAAAATTGTGTTATTTTGGTCTTGTGTAATGTTGGTAGAATATTAACCACAATAAATATTCGATGTCATGCACAAGTGTGGGCTAATAGATACAACTTCAAGAAACGTGCTTTATTTTGTGTTTCTTCCAAAACTCCACCGAAAGTTTTAGTAAAGGGTCTACCACTTTACTAAAACATCTGACTTGACTCGTTGACTTTGCTGACTACTTTTTTAGACATTTACTAGACTTTCGACTTGACGACAATCTGTAAAAACGACTTTTAAACTCGGTTTCCGTCAACCGGGTTTCCCCGGGTTTGTCCTAGTTTAGAAGGCATCCGGGGAGCGTCCGGGGAAGGTTTCATTTGTAGACCGAGTTTCAAAAAATTAATTTATGAAGGACGGATCAAAGCAGCGCCATCTACTGGCTAAATGGAAACTACGGTCATCTTGTACGGCTTTCGCGAACATGTTCCAAGCGAAAAAATAATAATATGCCGCCATCATAATATAGAATGCTATTTTAGGTATTTTAGTCACCTATAATATCAGATTAAAGTATATATTTAGATAGATATCTTTAAATTCAAAGATAAAACCCTTCTCTCACCATAAAATTTTAGGTGAAAACTTTACTTTAGAATGCCGAGAAGTTTACGTAATGTTTGTCGTTGAACTGTCAAAAATGTGTCAAACGACAGTCTCGCACTCGCAAAATGGCGTTTACGTACGAAAAAGTGTTAACAAGTCGATCGCCGCCATTTTCAATACTACTCGATCGCATAAAAGTCATAGCTGGGCACCGTTAATCAAATAGTTAACTTCGTTAATCGTTAATCCGTTAAAAAAAAAGTTAGCTTCGTTAAACGTTAAAGCGTTACATTTCGGACGAATTAACGCAAGTTAACGTTAATCGTTAATCCGTTAATATGTGTTATTACACATAATTATTGCGTTAGTGTACATACAAAACATGTTGGTTTAGGTTCTGGGAGTTAAGTTAGGAACAAAACAAAATACTTGTATAATTATTGTATTCTACCTAACAAAATTACTCTTCTTTATCAACATACAAACGATCACTGACAGTAATTTATAATAAAAATAACACTATAAGCACTGGCGCCGGAGTACTATTATAATATTATATTATATTCTGTGCTGGTGCTGAATAATGAAATGATAAAACCTCAGGATAATACGAAACAAATCTCTTAGCACTTGCACGCGCCTGAAAATTTATCTCGTCATTATCTAGTATTGTTTTTGTTTCACTCGCTGCTGCCGTGCCGCGCCTAATAATAATTGTCTGAACCTGTTTTTCGCTCCGCGCCGCGGTGCCGTGCGGTAAATAGTAGGCACCGCATTGGATTAACGATTAACGGACTTCTGCATATTAACGGAAGTTAACGAGTCCGTTAACACTTTTAAAAGTTAACTTAAAAGTTAATCCGTTAATCAAATTGTTAACTTCGTTAATTAACGATTAACGGATTAACGAGTTAATGCCCAGCTATGATAAAAGTTAACTTTGTAAAACTCCCACTCACAAATTTTAGTATCCACATTAGCCAGTAGATGGCGCTGCTTTGATCCCATATAAATTCGCGTTTACGCTCTCGATGTGTATGATCGAATAAAACTCGCACTAAGCACTCTGGTATAGTGCCGATCCGCTCGCACGACAGAGCGCGGCGGCGGGAAGCGCGGGCGGCGGGGTGGGGTAACCGGTACACGTGATGTGTGTGTATTCAAGTACAATAATAATTATTCTATCAAGCCCCAAGCGGTCGCATGCGACCGCGCGCGCGATAACAATAGATTTCCAAGAATCCGCGATCGAGAGAATATTATTATTGTTGTTGTTTTGCATATTAATTATTATAATGTTGTTTTGATAGTTTTTTGTGATACTTGAAGATAATTGCTTGAACAAAATAATAATGGATAAGTAATAATGGATACCGAAAGATGGGAATTGGGGTTTGGGATGTATCACACAGTAAGTATATTATAATTTAAATTATATTTTTTTATGAAATAAGGGGGCAAACGAGCAAACGGGTCACCTGATGGAAAGCAACTTCCGTCGCCCATGGACACTCGCAGCATAAGAAGAGCTGCAGGTGCGTTGCGTAATAGGGGAGGGTAGGGATGGGAAGGGAATAGGGGTGGGTAGGGAAGGGAAGGGAATAGGGGAGGGTAGGGAAGGGAATAAGGGAGGGTAGGGAAGGGAATAGGGTAGGGGATTGGGCTTCCGGTAAACTCACTCACTCGGCGAAACACAGCGCAAGCGCTGTTTCACGCCGGTTTTCTGTGAGGACGTGGTATTTCTCCGGTCGAGCCGGCCCATTCGTGCCGAAGCATGGCTCTCCCATGTCTCATATCATAATATTATGAATTTTCTTATCTAGAGTATTTTGAAAATAACGATCAGGAATAGCTATGGGGTATTTTTCTACTATTTAGAAGGCCGACATAATAATATTATATTATGAGACTTCTCCTAAATCCTAACTGTAAAATGTTTACTAATTTAAATAAATACTAATACTAGCTGTCCCGGCGAACGTTGCTTTGCCATAATACAGTGTGTAACAAAAATAAGTGATAATACTTTAGGGTGTGTACGTGTTCCTTGTAGTGAGTTCACTGTGAAAGTAGCAGCGCTGAAAGAAAAAAAAATTTAACTTTTGTATGGGCAAGGAACGTCGCGAGTTTCCCCATACAAAAGGGAAAAAAATTTTTGGTCTTTCAGCGCTGCTACTTTCACAGTGAACTCACGGCAAGGAACACGTACACACCCTAAAGTATTATCACTTATTTTTGTTACACCCTTTTTAGGGTTCCGTAGCCAAAATGGCAAAAAAGGAACCCTTATAGATTCGTCATGTCTGTCTGTCTGTCTGTCTGTCTGTCTGTCTGTCTGACTGTCCGTCCGTCCGTATTTCACAGCCACTTTTCTCCGAAACTATTAGAGCTATACTATTGAAACTTGGTAAGTAGATGTAGTCTGTGAACCGCATTAAGATTTTGATGCAAAAATGGAAAAAAATATTAAAAATTTTAGGGGTCCCCATAGGTACAACTGAAACAAAAAAAAATTTTTTTTCATCTAACCTATGCGTGTGGGGTATCTATGGATAGGTCTCCAAAAATCATATTGAGGTTTCTCATATCATTTTTTTCTAACCTGAATAGTTTGCGAGAGAGACTCTTCCAAAGTGGAAAAATGTGTGTCCCCCCCCTCTAATTTCTAAAGTAGAGGCATGATAATTCTAAAAAAAATATATGATGTAGATTACTATAAAAACTACCAACGAAAATTGGTTTGAACGGGATCTAGCCAGTAGTTTTTTTTATACGTCATAAATAGTAAACCTTAATCTAAATTTCATTAAATCGACTGAAATATAAAAATAAATCAAAAATATTATAATTTCATAAAAATGAACCTTATTGCTGCTGCGGAACCCTCCATGGGCGAGTCCAACTCGCACTTGGCCGCTTTTTAAATTATAAAGTATTTCGCCCATATTATTTTATTGAGGTGACTAAATAAGTACCTATGTTACCATGGCAACGTCCATCGCTATCCCGTCGCACAAACAATGGTCGCTGCCAGTCTCGAGTTGTAAAAATTTTTTTGTTTCAGTTGTACCTATGGGGACCCCTAAAATTTTTAATACTTTTTTAATTTTTGCATCAAAATCTTAATGCGGTTCATAGATTACATCTACTTATCAAGTTTCAATAGTATAGCTCTAATAGTTTCGGAGAAAAGTGGCTGTGACATACGGACGGACGGACGGACGGACGGACGGACGGACGGACGGACGGACGGACGGACGGACGGACGGACGGACGGACGGACGGACGGACGGACGGACGGACGGACGGACGGACGGACGGACGGACGGACGGACGGACGGACGGACGGACGGACGGACGGACGGACGGACGGACGGACGGACGGACGGACGGACGGACGGACGGACGGACGGACGGACGGACGGACGGACGGACGGACGGACGGACGGACGGACGGACGGACGGACGGACGGACGGACGGACGGACGGACGGACGGACGGACGGACGGACGGACGGACGGACGGACGGACGGACGGACGGACGGACGGACGGACGGACGGACAGACAGACAGACAGACAGACAGACAGACAGACAGACAGACAGACAGACAGACAGACAGACAGACAGACAGACAGACAGACAGACAGACAGACAGACAGACAGACAGACAGACAGACAGACAGACAGACAGACATGACGAATCTATAAGGGTTCCTTTTTTGCCATTTTGGCTACGGAACCAACCAACCAAAAAAAATACGTCAGACATGTGTGAAAAAACAGACAGACAGACAGACAGACACTTTTTCGCATTTATAATATTAGCCTTCCTCGATAAACGGACTATCTAACACTGAAAGATTTTTTTCAAATCGGACCAGCCATGAGCTCTTATAGCAGTATTTTTAATATTACTTTCAGATTTCGCACAAACAAAAAACATAGCTATGATTATATAAATAGAGATCATGTTTGTTTATGCGAAATTCAAAAGTACCTAATATTAAAGTAATCTATATAATATATAATATATTATGTATATAAAACTCAAAGGTGACTGACTGACATGGTGATCTATCAACGCACAGCCCAAACCACTGGACGGATCGGGCTGAAATTTGGCATGCAGGTAGGTGTTATGACGTAGGTATCCGCTAAGAAAGGATTTTGATAAATTCTAACCCCAAGGGGTTCAAATAGGGGATGAAAATTTGTATATAATAATACTTCTTGACGCGAGCGAAGCCGCGGGCAAAAGCTCGTAAGTCGTACTGCTATAAGAGCTCATGGTAAGAGGGCAGTAGTTCCTAAGATTAGCGCGTTTAAACAAACAAACAACCGCTTTATCATATTATATAATACTAGCTGTCCCGGCAAACATTGTTTTGCCATTTAAAGTATATTTTCTACATCATCAGTTGATACATGTTTTACCCCCTCTTTTGTCCCCTAAGAGGGTGTGGGGGGGGAAGGTCATACACCAGATGTTAAGTTGAAAAACACAGTTAATACCTAATATGAAGTAAGTAAGTAAGTCCACTAAAGAAAAAAGTTGTATACAAAATCTGACCCCTCTTTGGTCCCCAGAGAGGGTTGAGAGGGGAGGGGGGGAGGATTTTTATACACCAGATGTTGAGTTGGAAGAAGACAAATATAATATATCTGTGAAAACCGTATGCAAATCGGATCAGTAGTTTTCGTGTTAAAGAAAAAAGTTTGATACAAAATCTGACCCCCTCTTTTGTCCCCTTAGAGGGGTGGGGGGAAAAAATTTTATACACCAGATGTTAGGTTGGAAGAAGATAAATATATCTGCGAAAACCACATTCAAATCGGATCAATATTTTTCGTGTGATGCTGGAACAAACATACAGACAGACAGAAAGAGTGACAGACAGACAGACAAAAAACTAACCACATTTTTGGCTTCTATAGCGATGTAGTGACAAAGGTGTAATTTCGAGTGTCATTTCATATCTTCTAAGTATAGAATTTTCATTTCTACAACAGAATATTGTCTTCCCCGCACGCGCTTTGGTGACGCCCACTATCGTAATATTTTAATTTCGCCTTAATTTCAAAACCAAACGTCCAATTTTAATCATTCAAAGACCAAATATTATCTACATAAACTGTACTTAGTGATAAAATAATTTATTTTGATAAGGATTAATAGCGTGATTAAAATATATCCGTTTTAATGTAGTCCAAAAAAAATTCAGGATTTTTAAATAAATAAATGGTTATTGTGCCTCACTCGACATAGATAGGTATAGTGTGTCGCGGACTTTTTTGTAGATATTTATAAGATCTACAATTACTTAGAACATTTTATGGTTCTATCTTTTATAGTTTAGGCAGCGTACGCAAAATAAGTAACTTTTCTGGTTGATTTTTTACTCCTTGCGTCCGAAAAACCCAAATATCTTACGGAACCCTATTTTTTTCCAAAGTAAAATTTAGCCTATGTTCAGCAGAAATAATGTAGGATTCCAATGTCTTGAAAAAACATTATGTTTCCAAAGGAAGCTAAGTACAAGAATATTTTTCTAATTCCGCGCGAGCCCGTGTTGAATGACCTCGCACGCACACAGCTGCTGTATACTCAATAAAATTACTCTGAATGGTGCCGTGCGGGGCGTGAGGTGCACGCGGGGCGCCGGGTACCTCGCAAGAGACAGCGATATGTATAAAACTTGTGGCGCTAGTGTCGAGCTTGATTTGAGCGGCCGGGTTACCCGAGCCCTTAAGATAGTAATTGCCTAGGGTCCTGAACAAATTTTTTTAAAAAAATATTTAAATACTAAAAAAAATTTTTTGTTTCAATATTTTTTAGTAAATTTACTACTAAATATTTAAACACCAAAAAATAGACAAAAACATTAAAAATATATAAATAAATAGTAAATTTACTACAAAATATTTAAGTAATAAAAAATATTTTTTAAAGTTTAAATATTTTGTAGTAAATTTACTATTTATTTATATATTTTTTAGTGTTTTTGTCTATTTTTTGGTGTTTAAATATTTAGTAGTAAATTTACTAAAAAATATTTAAACACAAAAATTTTTTTTTTAGTATTTAAATATTTTGTAAAAAAAATTTGTTCAGGACCCTAGGTAATTACTATCTTAAGCTGAAAAATAACTCAAACATGTTAAATATTTTCGCATGAGAAAATGATTTTGGTATTAAGAATGTATGAAAATTTCGAGGGTAACCCGGGCCCTTAATTAGCAATAATTTGTACAGTTCACTGGCCGTATCCGAGAAAGGATCGGCCAGAGCACTGTTACAAAAACCTACATCTGTCGACCTGCAAGACCTTGAGCTCCCAGTACAGACACACTCCATCAAAACATGATAAATATCATCGACTACATTACATCTCGGGCAATCAGGTGAAGAAGATTTACCCATTAAAAAGGCGAATTTATTTGACGAAATGTGTCCGGACCGAAGCCTCAAAGCAGCAATTAATTCAGTCCTACTTAATACAAACTTTCTATTGTCAAACCAAAGAGATTTAGGCGGATGCGATTGGATCGTCCTGAAACCTAACGCAATATTTAAAAAAATAAGCAAGTGATTGGCAATTGAGGTTTGATGTAGGCCGCATATGACTTCACGATCGCTCGGCAAAAAAGAAGAGATTTCGCGACATCTCTTTGTTGGATGCGGAGTGACGCGCCACAGGGAGTGGGTAGTGGGGACATACTATTGGTAGTCCAACCAATCATCAGTGAATAGTGATCAGATGAATCGTTATCGATAGATCACATTATGTTTTGTACATATTGTACCATCGAGGAAATTGATTCATAGTCAGTTGACGGACCTACGTCATGTAGTCGGCTTATGTCAATTCAATGTTAGTTGGATCTGTCGGCTGGGTTTGACTTAGCGCGACCAAACTACGTAGGTCCCCCAACTGCCTAGGAATCAACTTCTCTGATAGTAAGTACATAATATTATCACTGATTGCTATCTTCAATTTTGCCGCTTAAAATTGTGCGTGTCCTATACTTATACGCTTTTACACGTAAAAAAGCTTTTGAACCTGAGATGTATAGCAATTTCTTGTGATCCTGCACCGTAATGGCGACGTTTTCGGGCGCCATCTTGTTTGTGACGCGCCAACACAAGATGGCGTCCTGCGCGGCGTTCGCGTAGAACATGGTGCGTGTGCCCGCGTGGTAGCCGTGCATGCCGCTCTGGGTGAGTGGACCTCGGGTGCCTAGAGTCTGGAATGATATTATAGAATATAGACTTTAGAGTGAGCCTGGCAAATACTGACAATGGTAAAAAAAGATTATTCTGACACGAACCCATAGGACCGTGTCACACGGTGTGTGGGGATCCGTATCACGTTCATGTTATTCCATATAATATGGAAAATTATTTTGTTTCATGGGCGCTATTTTGTGCTGGCGGTAACAATTAGGTATTATCCAACCATTTACTACCTTGGCTAGAACAATAATAATGTAGTTCGTTAAAAAATCCCTTGCGCTTGCTCAAGAGTAATAAAGTTGACTTCCGGCTGTGTTCTCTAATGGTGGCTATATGCCATTTTTGACCGACTTCAAAAAAGGAGGTTATCAATTCGACGCGTATGTATGTAATATTTCCAGAACAGTTTTTGGATATGTTAGTCTATATCAGCGTCTGAACAAATTTGCCAAATTTCAAAAGTGTATGTATGTATGTATGTTTTTATGTTTGTGTTCGCATATCTCCGGAACTACAAAGTCCAATTTCAGTAATTCTGTTTTTGTTGTACTAGGTATTGTTTATCTTAGGGAACAGTGCAAGTTTCATCAAAATCGGTTCACTAGTTTTGGAGATAAGGAGTTTTAATTATTCTCAATTACGTACAATTTTGAAGTCGGTTTTATCTTTTTAAAATACAGTTATTCGTACAGAATCTTGGCTACTCCATCTTCCAAGACAAAAAAATCAAACATTCTTTGATCTTTTGTTACTTTCTTCATGGAAGTCCGTTGCATAGCGGCCGCACCTTAAAACTCGGTGTTCCACCTGGCGTCTTCAAGAAGTCGGTAGTGACGGTGTACTCGTATAAGGACACCATGGGATGGTAGTAAGCCAGCCGCGTCCCGTGCTGGTCCGGTTCCGACAGCGCTATGCTGAATAATCCGTCGCGCCAGGTGATGACGTTACCTGAAAATAGTCCAGCACTTACGTCTTAACATGCCCTGAATAGGAAACTCTTCATACCAACTGCGATTTGTTTTAGTATGAGTGTGTATCAGCGGTAGCCAAAATCAGAATCGAATGATAAGGTAAAGGCAGTGCCAGTCGTGCCTTGAGTCTTCTGTCAAGAGTTTTGTGCCTCGACAGGCGCGCACACATTTAAACCGCGCCAGGTTTGTATGAAGCTGAAGGTATAAAATATAAATAATTGTGGTCTTTGTAGATATAGCCGAACAGAGTCCGATTGGTATTGTTACTGTTTATAAAGGATACTTAATTTATATATTATTGTTAATAGGAATATGCGATCGTAATTTGTTATCTACTATTAGTTCCTTTGAATACTTTTTAATAATTTGAATATGCAACAATCTCTCTCCCTATCCACACCAAATCGTCAAGGACGAACCTCCAACAGTGAAGTTGAGAGCAGTAGGGTCGTGCTTGAAGGTCTCGTGCTCTATCCTCCAGCTGTCCAGCCTCCTCAGCGAGAAGACGACCATGCCTTCCGTAGCCAGGTCGTTGATGTACGCGTACGCATCGTCGCAGGTGTTGAGGGTTACGTCTACTGTGATGGAGGTTAGACCTGTGGTGAAATGTGGGTGGAAATTCAGGTGATGTTCCGAAAAAGGGGCACTGGGAATTAGCGATTTATTGAAAGTAGATTTCTACCTATTTGGCAATTGGCACAATGGCACAGTAAGTATTCATGACTTTACCAAACTTGATTGGAAGAAGATTTTAAGGAAATCGTGGTCAGAGATCTTTTTGGTACAAAGTTAAAAGTATTTAAATGCAGATTATTTTGTTTAAAGCAAACGCTGCAGTTCTTACCTCCTGGAGTTCTCTCGCTTATGAGGTCGGAGTCCTTCAACTCGTATTTCAGTAGCGGTCTGTCTGTTTTCAAGTCGAATACCACAATAGATGGCTTCTGCAGCTGTGTACGAGCATCTGAAAAAGGTTTTCAGTCCAAATTAGTTGTGTGAAATAATAAAAATACCTGAGTCATGAGTGAAGCCTTTTCCTTTTTTTTGGGTATCGTATTTTTCATTTCATTTTTAGTTAACCAGAAGTAAATTTTTACCTGGCACCTCTAGTAGTCCCGTGTCAACCGCCCACAGTCTGCCGCAGGCGTCAACCCTGGGCCTGTAGATGGAGACCAGCTGGTCATTCCTGGAGTCAGGGTACGGCTTCAGCACGGGCGCCTTGTCGGAGGATAGATGAACGTAGTTGAGTGTAGATGGAATACCTGGAACGGAAGTTTTTGGTGAAATTCTACTATGAGAGGTGACCTTGTCCGTTGTAAATTTTAATTGACATTTCAACGCGAATATCTAAATTTCCATTTTACGACGACGTTTATAGCTTTTAAGTTTTAACCCCTAACCAAAAGAGGGGTGTTATAACTTATAAGTTTGACGTGTGTCTGACTGTGTGTGTGTGTGTTTTTTGTCTATGAAAGCTGACATGATCGAGAGTGGTCTGAGCAATAGTTCATCATTATCAGTCCCGAGTTCTGGAAAATTTTGGTTTATCTATTTCATCAAAGGTAATCACTTCCATTTATTTAAGCGGTTCGATATTTTTAGCATTTTTAACCTCATGGTGATGGATGTAGTGAGTTTATGAATAGGTACGTGTTTACTTTCGTGATTATTGAGTTTTGACCAAACCTTTCCCCCCCCCCTTTCAAGCCTCCAATCCCTTACCGAACCGTCGTCTAGGCACGGTGACAAACACCCTGTCCTGATACACCTCAACGCCGCTGGGCACGTTGTTGTACTGGATAAAGAACTTCTCATCATCAGGCACATCATCGTCGAAGTAGATAGCATTGGGCCGCACGCGCAGATTCGTGTCCTTGTTGTCTGGAATTTTAAATTATGAATTTCGAATTTGTCGGGGTTTGCAAAGGATGATTTGATTTTTTAAGTGCGAGGGCAAAGAACATATTTTTAAATTTCGATTCGAGCGAGGTCAATGTTGAGAAAGTGGTTTTGTGACTAATGACTAATGAGCAACGTTAACTTGTCATTGTTGTTACTTGTTCGTAGCGTGAACGTGAGATCCATAATTATTATAATTACCTAGCGGCTAGCACGGATTTATATTACTTATCTACATACTTATGTAAAGTGTCTGTCTTTTGCATCTTCATTTTTCACTCAAAATTACGTTGCTAATTTGGTAAAATAATTCAAGTTAAAATAATTAAATCATGAAGTTGCAGGTTAAATCTAGTAGTTTAAGCTATAATAACTGTACTTCGGTCTATCATACTTGTTTAACTAGTTTATACAACTTACATAGGACTCCATCGATTTCATAGCTCAACTGCTTCCAAGCGAACGCGGTATTTAGCTTAGGTTTACAGACACATAACTGACAGAACAACACAATGAACAGTATTTTAATAAAACACGTCATTTTCTTATCATCACACTTGTTAAACAAGATCAGAGAGCAGTTTGGTTAGTGTTGGAGGTTTATCGATAAACGTTTAATGTTTTTCTATGCAAAAGACGTTCTCGCACGATTACCGCATGTGAGTGTGAAAATAACAATAGGTACTCTTACTAAAGCAAACTACAAAATTATCTTATGTACTATCAAAGAAATTGATCTCGAGGCAGATGGCGGACCTACGTGATTTAGTTGCGTTATGTGAAACCCTGCCGAACAATTACATAGCCCGAACAAATAACGAACATCTGTATCTGCTTATGAATTTTCTTCGATGGTCCTTCGGAAATTCCAAATTATGCGAATGTTTTGCAAACAAATAATAAATAATCAAAATAAATAGTATCAAAATTCAAAGGTTATTATCCTAAGTGTAATTGGTCACCTTGTGGCCCATATCGGCCAAAATGTTGCCGATCGCTTTTAAAATAAAATATTACCCACTAGATGACGCCAGGTACATTTTCCCGGAATAAAAAGTATCCTATGGTCCAGGTCCTTTCCCGGGGCTCAAAGTCTATGCATACCAAATTTCAGCAAAATTGGTTCAGCGGTTTGGGCGTGAAGTGCTAACAGATAGACACACTTTCGCATTTATAATATTAATTAGTGTGGATAGTAGACCGGTTTGTAAATTGTAAGTTGTTTTATCGTGACAAAACTTCGCCCTCACTACTTCGTAACATTGCATAAGTACTTGAACTTATTTTTGGTATATTTAACAGTTTTTTGCCGTGTTTTATGAAAGTTAACTAATTATTTTTATTTTTATTATAAACAAAATGTCGTTTGAAACAGCTCAATGATGGTGCTTTTTTGTATGAGCAAGATTTTGTGGTTTATATTATCTTGTGCTTACAAGGTTTTCGTTGGTCTTGTTTTCCATTATATAAAAAGTTGTGCCTGTTCAAGAACATTTTCGTGTTTCTTATGAGTTATGACTCATAAGAAACACGAAAATGTTCTTGAACAGGCAGCATCATGAGAGTCATAAGTTATGAGTTATGACTCTCATGATGCTTATCACGCGTTTCTCGTATTTATGATGCCATATTCTGCATCGTATCAAGGCAAAGACAGGCAAGGCAAAAAGCAACTTGGATTGTCGCAAGTTACAAGTTCAGGCCTTAAAGATTTATTTCTACAATATTGTAGAAATAACTCTGGCTTGCTCAAAACAGAGCCAAGTAGTTTGACTTGGGTGACCAACGAATTTGGGCGACTTGGGGGATGGGTACTTAATAGTACGTCCCCTTAAACATTTTTTGACTCGATTACTATCTAATTTTACGTGAGTAGCTTCATTTTGACAAGATGGGCCTAAAATATGGATTGCTCTATTTGTAGGACAATGTTTAAACAGATTACTAAAGTCTAAATATTTAGTTACTACGTAATCCTAGGTCTGATTTGGGCAGCATAGTAGAAATATTATGTTGCTTTGTAGAGTCTTGGACCAAAATGGATGGAGCTTTTATTATTTCTTTGTTCAGATTAAATTACATCTAGGTAATAAGTATATTCAAATACTCGTTTAAAAAATAAAAATCTTTATTAAAACATTTAGGAATTAGGAGTATTGTTGTTTTTTTGCCTATTTATTACAAAACATTAAACAATCAGTTGTCGTCAATTTCGTTGTTCCTCAGGACTCTTTCCCTTTCCATCTCATATGTGTTCACTTTCTGAAAACAAAAATAAATGCTTAATTAAGGGCCTGTTTCACCACTTCCTGATAGTACCAGATAAGCTATCCGCAACTTATTTTGACAGATTCTTCATACTCTATCTGTCAAGTTAAGTTGTGGATAGCCTATCCGGCACTTATCAGGAAGTGGTGAAACATGCCTGAAGTAAATAACAACAATCAATATTGGCATTTTCTGCATGATTTTGATTTATCTTTAATTTAACCTTTTTGTCATTTTCCGTAGTTTTTTGACAGGATCAATTTATTACTTAAAGCTTTTTGGCTAAGGTCAAAATATTAACCCATAAATCATTAAACTTTGCTTTGCCAAAAGGGGCTTTATGATTAGTCCTCGAAAGTCCATCACAGCTCACATTGATACATACAATCCACATGTCGGGGTCCCATTTCTTGAAAGCCCTGCTGAAGGCCGGAGTCTCCAATCCCTGCTTCATCACTGTCACCCTCTTGTTTTGTCCGTGAGAGTAGTTCTGGAAAGGATACTAAGTTATAGATCTAGTAGGATCTGTAATCCTAAGAAAAAGGCGAAAGAAAGCAGTAGATGACGCTTGCAACTCCGTTGCGCCAAAATTAGTTTGTCGCGCGGAAATCGTACATTTTCCCGGGACAAAAAGTATTATAATATGTCCTTCCCAGGACTCAAAGCATCTCCAAACGCAGCTAAATCGGTTCAGCGATTTGGGCGTGTACTCGTGAAGGAGTAAAGGTACAGAGCAGAGCTACAGACAGCTGACACACTCACATATTATTTGGTATATTAAGTAAGGATTGATTATACTGGAATCTCAAAATTTTACACCGAAAAGGGACATAGAGGCTTAACCTCAAAACAATGAGACAGGACTCCTCGTAAAACAAGGATACTTACATCCAAATATATCGGGGTGGCCTTGACTTTATGTAGAGGAGCCTCCTTGCCGATCCAGGCGATAATCTCGTCCTCCTTCTCCAGGAAATACACGCCATCTTCTTCCAAGTCCTGAAAACATTATGATTATGTTTTCAGGTCTTGAGTCTACTTGCTTTAAAATAATGAAATAAAAATTTTCTCTAAGCGGGCTATCCCTAGTATTAGGTAAACAGTCCTTATTGGGCATTTAAGCCCCTGCGAATTGCGATTAGTTGATTTGTTTATTCTGTCCTTATAAAATTTTGCGTTTGATCCTTTCTAGGGGAGGTTTTTAAATCATCTCTGTTTACGAGTGCATAATAGGCCTTGTAGCCTCTGCCTAGCCCATTAACATTAATAATAATAATAATTTGTTGCCCATTAACATTAGTTGGTCTAAGTTTATTCCCGGTCCTTAGTGGTATTAATTATTGTCCCTGCTGCCTAAACCTTACCTAGGTTTTTAGTGCCTGCCTAGCCTGTCTAGCCCTTAGATTTTTCTAACACATCATCTCTGTGCTTACCATTTGCTTGAAGTCCAGTATCGGTTTGAAATACACGTTAGAGGGGGACAGCGCTACCACCTCATACAGCTTGGTCTCAGGTACATACAGGCTCTGCAGCCTCCATTCGAAGTTCGTATCTAAAAAGACGATTAAAATAACCATAATTCATAATCAAACAATTGTGCCTAAAGAGGGGCGTAGCTATCGCCGTATATGCCGTATACGGGGCCCCCGGGCCACAAGGGCCCCAAAAATTCGTTAGCAAAAATTAATAGAAACTTTTCATTGCTTTTATTATTTAAATTCACAAAATATGAGAAATTGAAGAATGACAACCAAAAGGTTTCTGGCAAATTGAAGAATGACAACCAAAAGGTTTCTGGCAAATTGAAGAATGACAACCAAAAGGTATCTTCTAAGACAGAAGTGTAGAGAGTAGAGACACTGCTCTACCAGTGTTCCGCAAACTTGTTAAAAGTACGACTAGCAAAATGCAGAATTTTGGAGGTCCAGGATGAATGCACGAAGAGATTGTTACGAAACATGATAGCAATAGTGCAAATCTATCGATGGATTAAAGAGTTTTCTTCTACCTTTCTGATCATCTACGGATCTGACGACGCGCGAGTGTGACATGCCAACATCCCTCCATGTGGAGAAGTACTGCTTGAAGATCGCTGGTTCCGTACCCTGGGGGATCTTGGCGATGTGGACCTGAAATATTCACATATACTATAACTTTTCTAGAATATAGAAGGCTGAATAAAGAACTGCGTTAACCATAATAAGGAAGGAAATTAAATAGAGCTAAAGGACCCAGCGAGTTTCAAAATCGGAGTCAATAAATACACTTTCTGAATCTACCATGATTTCATATGATCTAACTACCATCGTTTTATCATAATTTCCTTATGGAGAATAATATTAGAAATAGTGACTTACCCATGATGGATAGTTTTTGGAGCTCAAATATTGTTGGGCCTTGTTCATCGCTTCGTTCTTTTCACTTTGAGTCGCTTGCTTCCCAACCCAGACGTAAATGCTGCCGCTCACTGTGTCCAAAATGTATGTTTCCTAAAAAGGAAGTATCACACCTGAGTATAATTTGTGGGAATTCAGTTGCAGTTATTATACAAGTAAACCAGATGACGCTCGCAACTCCGTTGCGCCTAAATAAGTTTATCGCGCGGGAACCGTACATTTTTCCGTGACAAAAAGCTTCCTTTGTCCTTTCTCGGGACTCAAAATATCTCCATTCAAATTTCAGCAAATCGGTTCAGCGATTCGAGCGTAAAGACAGACACACCCATAAGAATCTACAGTCGTGAGGGTGACGCTAGGTCAAAGCAGTTCTAAGGGCCCTTCCACGCGACGTATTTTTTGCGCACTGACGACGCGCGTTTTTAACGCGCTCGTCTTCTGCGCGTTTTGGCAGATATAAAGTTAAAACGTGTCGGCTTCCTTGCGTTTGCTGAGCGTTCAATTTGCGTTTGTATCGATAGTCGATACAAAAGAGCGTAAAAAAAACGTCGTGTAGAAGTGCAATTAGATGATTAATACCTGTGGCTTGAGCTGCTCCTGTCTGAAGGGTCTGGACAGCGGCGTGACCTTCAGTTTCCCGGAGCTGTCTGACACCTCCGACAAGATGGGCACCTGCTCTTCGCTCTTCTCGAAAGTCTGCAAAAATTGGTGCATTAGGGACAGTTCTCTACCATTGCCTTAGATGCCATATTGCTTTGGACTACGTCGTCGGAATAGAAACGCATTGTATGTTCCTGGCCTTTTCACCGACGTACACGTAGATGACACCTCTGTGTTGCGCTGTTTCAGGCTTTGCCGGAACTCGAGAGAATGTAGGCTTATTACTAAGCGATTGACTATTCGTTTTTACCCAAGTTCTGTAAAAATGAGAAAGAACTTATAAGACGAGAATATGGATTTTGGGTAGGTATATGAGCTTTACCTGATCATCACCGCCGGCGCTGTCTTCTGGTACCAGGTCCCGAGTGCCAGATCCCAACGCAGTGAAAAATTTCTGGGTGTCAACTTCGCTTGAATATTGATCTGGTGATAAAAGTTTAAATCAGTTTTGTTCTTGTATCGTCTTGTACGTTCAGAATGTTTACTTCGCAGACAAATGGCTTGTTGTTTTATTAAAAGTATATACTTTACGAAATTATTGGTTGATTTATGATTGAAACTCAAACGCTCGAAGTATGTAGTTTTACTCCGAAACGTACCGATAATCTCTACGCGGCCTCTACCGTGGTGGTCCTGGTCTCTGATCTGGTCGGCCACGGCCTTGGCCTTCAGTTTCTCCACGTTCCTGGCCTTTTCACCGACGTACACGTAGATGTCCTGATCAATGTCCAGGATGAAGCAGTCACCCTTGTTCATGGATGAAATGAGAGGGTCCACCTGTAAGATGTTTCAGAATGTTGTGATACGGAATCGAAATAGAATAGAATAGAATAGAATAGAATAGACGTTTATTTGCAGCTAAAATATAAAATACATAATGAAAAAGAAATAAAATATAATAAAAGAATTACAAAATCGTTGAATTATTATCTTAACTTAAATATTAAATGAGTACAGTAGCCGCAAATTGGACCAAGCTCGGCAGTGTTGGCTCACCCAGCAGGTAGCCAACGCCGATCTTCCGCTTGACCCATTCCGCGTGACCTCACAGCCGTTCAACATTTAGTGACACATTGTCTCACATAATTATGACTTACTTAAATCACTATTTGAATACAATAATTTACAATCAACTATAAGTGAACATACTTCACCAATCATGAAATATGACTAAAATAATAAAAACAATTTATATTAATTTCAATTCTACCAACAATTACACTACCCAAAATTATTAATCCAGGACATTATAAATAATCTATACCAATTTATATTATTATTATTGTGAATACATTAGGTAATAATTAAAATGAAAATAAAATTATATGATTTAAAATAATAATAATAATAATAATAATTAAAAAGTCTAAAAATAAAAATAGTTATTCAAAACGAACAGAAGGCGAAGGAGATATCGAAAAGACTTCAAAATATTTTGGTGACAGTCCCGTGTCGTGTTATTGTTTACATCACAGATCAATTAAAATAAAAACATGTGCTGGCAATCGAGTCCAATAACATTAGAAAAAAAATGTATAAAATTGGAAAAAGATAACAACGCAAAACACCTACAACACTTGGCGAATGCTTTCATGTGCCTTTTGTGCTTGTAACAGAAATTTTTGGAGATGTTTTCTGAATGATGCCAGACTGCCAAGATTTCTAATAGGCGGAGGTATGTTGTTCCAACATTTAGTAGCCGAGTAACGAAAGCTTCCTCTGAACGACGCTGTCTGGTGTTTCTCAATGGCTAATTGGGCTGAACATTGCCTTGGACCGCAGGACCTAAGACTAGTCGTTCGTGAAAGCTTTTCGTAGAGATATGCAGGCTTTCCATACTTTAACACGCCAAATAGAAGACAAGCCAGATGGAGTTTGCGTCGGTGTTTCATTTTTAGCATAGAATGCTCATTGAGGAAGGGTGTAACATGACTTCTAGGTGGTATATCAAAGCAGAAACGTGCACAAGCATTCTGAACTCTTTGTATAAGTCTTTTAGTTCCAGATGCAAGACGAGGCCCATAAACAACATCTGTGTAATTAAGCTTTGACATCACCAAGGACTCAACAAGGCGAATACGCATTTCCATTGAAAGATATGATCTCACTCTATAAAGGATCCTCAGTCTGTAAAAGGAGTTACTAACTAGACTGGTGATATGTTCCTGAAACCGTAAATTACAGTCCAAGAGCAAACCCAGATTACGTGCCACATACACCCGTTCAATAGGTGCACCCATCATGGTAACAGGGGACGAAAAATTCAAGTGTTTTATCTGTTTAATGGAACCACAAATCAAGTATTTAGACTTTACAGGATTAAGACACAGACTGTTTTTTCGGGCCCAGCTCACTATACTATTGAGATCTTCATTAAGCAATGCGACTGTTTTTTCAATATCACAAGGCTTACAAGATATGTAAATTTGAGTGTCATCAGCATAGAAATCAAATTTACAGTGCCTAATATGGTTTTTTAAGTCTGCTACATATAATATAAACAGCAATGGACCCAAGTTAGAACCCTGTGGGACTCCATCATCTACATCCAAACAGTCTGACAACACTATGGACCCATCACTAAGAGAGATCTGCACATGCTGGCGGCGATCACTGAGGTAACTGTTAAACCATTTGATAGTACCGTCGTCAAAGCCATAATATCTTAATTTTGATAGTAATATGTTTATATTTATTGTGTCAAATGCCCTAGTAAAGTCCAAGAGGACGAGTAGAGTGCAGAGACCTTTATCTTGTGCGCACAAAATATTGTCAGTCACATTAAGCAATGAAGAAATCGATAGCATGGTCGCAACTCGCAAAGCAAGTAGGTATGTCCAGTGACAATATTATTGTTGCTTGTCTCTTTCACTAGTAAATTTTGCTATTGCCTAGCACGCTCTTGAGATAGCAACCACGAAAGCCTTTTGATGTAATCAGGTTAGCCTAACTTATATAAGGTTGTCCTAAATTTGTTAGGTTGCTCTAAATTCGTGCTCCGTCTTGTAAGGAGATTAATCAGAATGCAAAAGTATAAAGTACCTGGCGCACTCGAACGTTTCTCTTTCCTTTGACGTGGAAGAGTCGCTTTTCAGCTCCAGCGTTGGTGGTGACGTGCTTGAAGCCGGAGGCATTACCACCATCCAGGTACCTAACAGCTGAAAAACAAAACATTTTATACGACACCGAAGTCTAAAAACGGCAAATATTAATTAATCCACTTTGGTCCAAATCAGGCGAGCTATAAAAGCCCATAAATAGAAGTTTAGATTATATAAACTTTAAACACATTGCACAAGTCTCTTTGCTCTATCATCCATGACCATCGTACCTCCATTTTTGAAGTAGTTAACGAACTGTGAGCTCTCGTATCCCATGGTCTCGCGGTGCTGGACGGCCTTTCCGTCGAACTTATCGTCCAGCCCCACTGTCAAGATGGCGGCTGCACCGGCCTCGTCCTGGCTGGACTCGCTGCCGATCCAGTAGTGGATGTCCCAGGCCAGGTTGTTGCGTTTGTCAGATGTTGTCTGTAAATGTCATTTGCTTGGAGTTGGATTTGGTTTAAAGTAGCCACAATAGCTCACAGCAGGCCATTGCAAGCCACGCATGAAAATGTCCGGCATCATACACCATTAAGTACCCCGGCTACACTGGCGATGGCTTGTAGTGGGCCAACATGAACCATTGTGAAGAGGCCCCTTTACGTGAGATATATTTGTAATAATTTAGTATTTTATAAACCCGCGCGTAATCGTGATTTAATCATAAAGTTATTATACCTTAGGTATATTAACTTTATGGATTTAATAGTACAGAGTTCAACTGGTTTATAGTTTGAATTCTCTTCTATTTCTCGATCAGGTCGAGGTCACGTATGAAAACGCACGGAGTGCTCCTTGTTTTGTGGTTTTAAGTTGTTAATTAGTATTTACCTTCAAGACGATGTAGGAGTCTCCTTTATAGAAGGTGCCGATTTCCTTCTCAGGTACAGGTATTGGCTCAAAATCCTGTGAAATACAGTAAATTGATTAGAGTGTTTTCATGACCAAGTAGGTAGAGCTATTTCAGTATCATATTCCAACTGCCAGGACAAATTATAACGTAGTCCTAGGCAACCTGATGAGTGCCATGATGTGTTTGATGAGCAGTCTTTAAGTTTTAAACAAATCACGACATAATATCATAAAGCAAATTCGTTTCCCGTAGTCTGTCCCGATACTCCACATGAATGCATATATTTTTAAAACTACGCCACGAATTTTGAAGCGGGCTTTTTATAGATAGGGCAGGGCGTCTAATATGTATTATGTATAATGAATTCAACATGTTACATAATGGATTCATAAATCAGGAGAGAAAAACATTTTTAAAGTATTATAGGTACTCATTACGATTTACGAGTATGCAAAGTCGGGACAGGTAGCCAAACCAAACTTGTTATTGTACATGTATCTTTCGCATATTAACTTGGGATTTCCAATATTTGTTTACGAAGTCATATAATTATTATGACCTCAGTGATGATAGTGTTATCACTGACCTTGATCCTCCAGAGTTCTAGCCCGGCGCGCTGGCCCGCAGACGCGAAGGCTGGGTGCACTCGCGCCTTCTGACGAGCATCCTGTATAAAAAAAATAACTTGTATGGAACAAATTAAGATTTGGGGATTGAGAATTTGATGATTTTGGGGATAGAGAAAAAGAAGAGAGAACAGAGACCTCTAATTTGCAGCAATGGAAGCAGTCGTAAGTAACCTTAGAGTTTGTCCCAGCTATTTTCAAAGGCAAGTAAAGATATATTATATTATTTCCTTGTCACTCTTATATGTTAGCCCTTGCTATTTTCTGCTGCTCAAAATTTAGCTTTTAATCTTAAAAATTTATCTTTCTTTTGAAGTCATGGGTTGAATACGTTATAGAGGTCTTAAAATGTATTCAACAAGACCTTTTGAACGTTTTACTGTATACTTGTCTATAAGTACAACAAATTATTAGTTACTATAGTGGCCATATCGAGCTATTTACACGGACAATTACTAGTAATTAATCGTAATTGTGTTATCCGTTGGACGATGTAAACATTGAGTCATTGGTTACGACAGGCTTTGTGCCAGGAGACTCATCGATTTAGGATTCACACGTTACGTACTTTGTTGTACTACTGGATTGAAATGGACGATCATTTCGGCTCACATTGTAATTGATTGGCATATAATTTTTTGAAAATGGAATTATCCTTAAACGTATCGTTTTGCAGCCAAAAAGAGGGGTTCACATCTGGGGCATAGAAATCAGAGGGAGAGCTTACTTTAGAAAACTCTAGGTTTTGGCGTTGTAAAGACTGATCCGAATTTTTTACGGTTGCGGTCGCATGCACATGCTACAAAGATAGGAATATAGTCCTATACACTATACAGTCTATACTTCTACATAATATAATAATATAGACTATAGTCTAAAAGTAGTTGTAGTATGTCGCTAAAAGCGTCTTTCTATAATTGCGGATCGTTATCTTCTATTACGGTGTTGTTTCTTAATGAAAATAAATTGGAAAACGCCAAAGGACATCCGTAAATTGCCTTGTTGCCTGGCTTTTAAATATCTCTTTGCGGCTACTGCGGCCGGCGGCCCATAGGCCATAGGCCATAGCCCTTATTTCGAGTACTTCAATAACGTAATAAAAATACGTGTGGCATTGACTGCCGCGGTAAAGATAATTATAGCATTTTTATCAAGTTAACCATATCCATATTCCATACTAATATTATAAATGTGAAAGTGTGTGTCTGTCAGCTGTCTGTCTGTTACCTCTCCATGCCCAAACCGCTAAACCGATTTTGCTGGGCATGGAGATACTTTGAGTCCCGGCCCCCGGGAATGGACATAGGATACTTTTTATCCCGGAAAAATGTACGGTTCCCGCGCGATAAGGCGTCATCTAGTGCAATTATAAATCGCATACGGCTAGTCGCAACTCGCACGCACACCACCGAGCCGAAGTCTGGTAATCTCCGATCGGCACGAATACGCGGACAGGGCGGTGTTAGGTTTTTTCGTTACGGAATTTCTTGACTCGGGCGTCGCGCTCAAAGCTCGCTATAAAAGCTTTGCTTTAAAACCAACTTGGGCACTAGGTATTAGGAAGATGCACTGTAAATTGTAATCAATGCCACTGGATTCCAGCAGTCCTCAGCAGCATCAGTAATAAATGTAAGACTCAAATCATGATACTACTGCAGTGAATAATATACCTTGTCAGTGAGCGAGGTGATGTGCGGGGTGATGGCCTGCTGGCGGGTTGTGGTGCGCGCACACACCGCGGCAAGCGCCGCAAGACACACTAGTAGCACCTTCATCCTGAAATACCAGTAAAGCTAATGTTACACTTTAGCTTCACAGCACACTTCAGTCTTCAGCTAATAAGATGATCAGAAAAAAATACACAAAAAACCATATCTAGGCTTAGACCAGTGTTTTTCAACCTTTTTAGGGTTCCGTAGTCAACAAGGAACCCTTATAGTTTCGGTCTGTCCGTCCGTCTGTCCGTCTGTCTGTCCGTCCGCGGTTTTGCTCAGAGATTCTACAACGCTGTAGTTTGGCATGAATACACATATTAATAATGCTGACAAAATGGTACATAAAATATTTAAAAAATATTTTTTTTATGGTACCTCCCCTAGTTCCCCTACACATCAAGCGGGGTTGAATTTTTTTTTTCGTGCCTACCCCATCGTATAGGGTGTCGTTGGATAGGTTTTTAAAAAATATTATTATGAGTATTCATAGATCATTTTCCGATTTAGGGATCCATTTGTGAAATATTAGGTTTTAAAGTGGAAAAAATCGTTAGAATCCAGTGTCCCCCTCTTCTACCAGCTAAACGGTTGCTTCTGGAAATGTGAAAAAATTTACGGGAGTAGGAAATATGCTGAATTTAAAAGGAAAACTATCACGGCTAAGAAGACTTCATAAGTTATTGAGTAATAGTCGATCAACTAAAAAAAATGTATTCGGCGAAGTATAAGGGAACTTTTCGTTCTAATTCCTTTAAAAGTAATTGAGATGATGTTGTTATTAGTGTAAAACATTAACATGTTTGTACATTCATTGACCATACAAAAAATTTCAAAAACTAGCGGTACTACGGAACCCTATATTGCGCGTGGCCCGACACGCACTTGGCCGGTTTTTTAAGGTGCAACAGCTCCCCCGGCAGAAAAAAGTCGCGAATGTTTAGTTTTCGTATAATTCTTGTAACTTTGCGACTAGGGCTATGGCTTATCAATTTCTTTACAATAACTCAGTTGGATATGGGAAAAATATTTTCGATGACGTTTGTTATGCTTATGATGTTGGCTGATAATGATGACGGTGATCAACAAAACCATCACGTTCTCACGTACTAGGGCCTCGCTGCCGGCTACACGTCAATTAATTTTATCTCTAGCCTCTAGGGGCCGCTTCGACCTTATAATCAAGAATACTCTCTATATTTTTATCATTACAAACGTAAACAAGCAATATAAAGACAACTGTCAAAATGAATTTGAAAATAGAATGAAATTTGCACGTGGGTAGTTGAACATTTTCTGTTTGCGTGAGGCTCTGATCTCTATTATACAAGTACGTATAGAGATCAGTGGCGTGAGGTATCCACAAAAAAGTGGTTTACTTACGCCAAAACCGCTAAACCATTTTTGCTGAAATTGGTATGGAGATACTTTAAGTCCAGGGAAAGGACATAGAATACTTTTTATCCCGGAAAAATGTACGCGATAAACGAATTTTGGGACAACGGACTTGCGGGCTTCATCTAGTATCTATTATTGATTATCCCTGGACTTAAAGTATTTAAGTCCAGGGAAAGGACATAGAATACTTTTTATCCCGGAAAAATGTACGCGATAAACGAATTTTGGGACAACGGACTTGCGGGCTTCATCTAGTATCTATTATTGATCGACTTCCAAAAAGGAGGAGGTAATACGTTCGGCTGTAGGTATGTATTTTTTTTGTATAACTCTACAAGCAAGTAGATAAGCATAGCTTTAGCAGTCGTTAATCACTATAATAAAGCATCGTAGTTTTCCTTTATACGTGAACATAATACAAATTGAACTGTATGTGGAGGATAAATAGCATATAAACAACTTGTTAACCTCCATCTTTAAACAAAAGCTTATTTTCCCACAAATGGCAGGCTGGAGGCAAGATTTTTAACCGACTTCAAAAAAAGGAGGTTATCAATTCGACGCGTATGTATGTAATATTTCCAGAACTGCCCAGTTTTTGTATATGTTAATCTATAACAGCTTCTGAACAAATGTGCCAAATTTCAAAAGTGTATGTATGTATGTATGTTTTTATGTTTGTTCACGCATATCTCCGGAACTACAAGTCCGATTTAAGTGATTCTTTTTTTATTGTACTAGGTATTGTTCAACTTAGGGAACAGTGCAAGTTTCATCAAAATCGGTTCAGTAGTTTTGGAGATAAGAAGTTTTAATTCTCAATTACGTACAATTTTGAAGTCGGTTTTATCTTTTCAAAATACAGTTATTATCACAATAGGTGGGACGTCATAGTTGATCTAAAGCTGGATAACATGAGACCGACGTAAGATTGAATTATGACCCGTGCGTATCAAAACTTGTGCGCTAACCGCTACCTAAGATTTTTCATTACTTACCAAAAAAAAAACATAAAAAAAGGAAAAATCAACAAATTCGTTTCTTAGTTTACTGTATTTTCCAACTCAACATTTGGTATATAACCCCCCCCCCCCCCACCCTTAGCGGACAAAAGAGGGGGGAAGATTTTGGATCAACTGATGGAGTAGAAATACTTTATATGGCAAAACAACGTTGCCGGGACAGCTAGTGTAAGTATAATATCTATTTAATCACTATGACTGTAACACATATATATTAGAACTGTTTCTTTGATATTGATATGTAGGTAAAGTGTTTTAACTCTAATTAATATAAGTCGAAAATAACTTGTGAAGTTGTCCAATCTAATTATCTTTTCTATTTATCTTTATTAGTCAACACCGAAACACCAAAATAATTTTCAAAATAAAACAAGACTCACTTGTCCAACACGTTAGCACCACACGACGCGCACTGGTGATGTAAGGACCGGTCGCTTAGATAACTCCGGTGTGGGGCACACTTATAGCTGGGGCCACTAGTTCTTAGGAAATATACTAGCTTTGACCCGCGACTGGCACTTGAAAATTGGACCCTCGGTTTTTAGTTTTGGGGCGTTCTGATAAAATATTGGCATATTTTACGTTATTACAAAATTACGTTTAAAATTTGGCGTTATTACGTCAAATTTTCTCGATGCGCCATCTAGTTGGACCAATTTCGGTTGTCGCACGCGTTTTTTCCCGTTAAAAACAACCCTATGAAGTTATATCCGTTTCCAGTAATTATAAAGTTAAGTATCATAAAACAAAATGGGGCTTTCTGCTTTGTCAATAGCTTATATACTTAGTTACAACTTTTTCGCATCATGTCTTTCCTCAATTCTGCTTCCACACCTCTTAGAAGCCCGCCGCGCCGTCCTCAGTCGCCGCTGTGTACAACCAGCCTTACATATACCAGTTTGTGTTTCAACTGTATTTTTTCACTTTACACCGAGTTTATTGCAGTTTAGAGGTGGAGGTCGACCAGTACGGAGGTCAAGGACTCAAGGTCACTGAAGTATGGGTCATATAAGGCACAAAACGCCGAACCAGAGCTTCCCAATCTTTTTCTCTAAGGACCCCCTCAATTACTTGAATGACCCCTTGACAATAATTTAATTTTATTGTGAAGATAAGTGTTGTCATTAACCTACGAATAATTAAAACTACATTAACCGACTTTTTATGTAATATTTTTTGGATAGCGCGCTTTAGTATGAGAGAAGTTAGACAAGAAATTGCTGGGTGCAACTGCTGTAGACTGAATAGCAAAATTAAGTTCTTAATATTACCTATGTAACCACTAACGAGTAAAGATCTATTTATAATACTCAATTATTATAACTTGTAAATCGCATCGACACTATCATATTTCGCGCTATGAGAGGTATCTTTTACTGTGTTCTGTCATGGGTATCACGTCGGAATATAATGTCAATTTTCTCTAGGTTTCATTGTGTTGGGTGTCAGACAAACGGACATCTTTATTATATTTTTCTATAAATCTGTGATACTTCGTATTTTAGATATGTGTGTCAGAGGTTATCAGCTGTTGCTTAATTCCACTTGTCTTTACATACACAATACTATGCTTAGCCCCATCTTTGTCCGGTAAGAGTATTTATGTCATAGAAAGTAGAAACCTACGTCGAACTGACGGACTGATCGTCTTAGCTACAGGATTAACTAGGTATTTGTTAAGTTCATTTTAACTAGGTACAATGTGTGGAAAGAAATTCTGTTGTGGTCATAAGCTAATGTTAGCATTATATTTTCTGTTATATCTAAAAATCATTGAAACCAGCTGGTTTTAACGCTCACCGGTGAAGACCCTTAATGATAATTAAGTAGATCAATAATAATTATGAATTATACGACGCTCAGCTGAAAATTACACTATTCTGACTGTTCTATAACAATTTTGTAATAATGTTGTGGAATAGTCCTCTTCTACGTTACTGTTATCGCTTCTCGTTACAGCGTATTTTCTTGTGATTGTTTCTATGTTTACTCATGTAGCAGATTTTCCTTTCTTAGAATAGAACATAATATAATATTTAAAGTTGAAAGAAACGATCATTTTTGACGTCACAAGTTAAAATAAACAAATATTTACATATTTTTAAACATTTACTAAATTAAAATACAATAATTACAAATTACAGTAATAAAAATATTAAATCTTACATTTATAAATCTATAACAAAGTGTAAAGTATAAATGCCGTATGTTGTTGTGTGCCGATCTATCGGTCTACCGTCTACTAGAGTTATGGTATACTATTCTTATATTACACCACTATCTTCTCAGTTCCAATTCTCGAAGTACTGTTTGAAAGCAGCTGGTTCCGCGCCTTCCACTACTTTTGAGATGTGTACCTGAAAGAAGATTTTACGTTAGATCACAATAAATAAAAACATTATTATTACCCTATTTCAAGGGGTTCATTTTATTTAAAGTAAGGTAGGTTGGCGCTATTAGTTATTGGTCGTGTTGTATTTTTATAAACATCGATTCACATTTGTGTAATATGATAGAAAAATTTTGCAAGGGGTCGTCGTTTAAAATTTTTGGGAACCACTGGCGTAACATTACCCATGACGGATAGTTGTTGGCTTCCCGGTACTGTTGTCCTTTTTGGATCGCCTCGGCCTTCTCCTGAAAAAAAATATTGACATTACCATACATTACTAATCACACAAATTGCTCCATTTTTGCTCTAGTGAATTGAACAATTCCACTGTTACGAAGTTTACATACTCTTCGAATTCCACAAGCTTGCCTATGTGTCATTTGGCATATAAAATAATATATTATGGGGCCACCAAGCAAAATGTGTAGGTGAAAAATTTGCTGGGGGTCCTAAAATATTTTTGCGATAACTGTTGGACCCCTAGGAAACCTGCAGTACCTACTTTCCAAAGTTTTTTATGGGATGATGGGACTTACCCTCTGATTGGAATGCTTGCCGATCCACACGTATAAGCTGCTGCCCGTGTCCAAGATGTAGCACTCCTGAAAACAATAAATAAAGCATTTCATACCAGATAACAGCTTGCAGCGAAACCGAAAGACAGCTTGGTGATGATTTTGGAAATCTACAAGTTGAATTTTAATTAGATATTTTATTCTTTTGCAAATTATTACCTTTTGGGTCTTAAAAATAAAATCTCCTGTTAATGTGTAGCAATCGTACAGAAGTGCTAAGGCGTCGCTTTACGGCACTTTTGAATTAAACACCGATTGTTTTATATTATGATGACGGTTCGTTCCAGGCCAGTTACATAAAAGTTATGGTGCTCAACTGCCCACGTGTGTGCCCAATACCTTGGAGTCGAGTTGTTCCTGCGTGTAGGGCGCCGTCAGTTTCTTGACCTGCATGTTCCCGGTGCTGTCGGAGATCTCGCTCAGGTGAACTTCTTTGGTAGCTCCACGCTCGAAGTCCTGTAAGAGTACGATAAATGAGAACTGTAGGACAAAATTTTTGTGTATTTAGCGCAGATCGGCTAGCGTCAAAAATTTATCAATTAGCAACGCTGTTGAATAGGTAAAGTTATGTCAAAAAGCTTAGAAACTGAGCAATATTAACGCTTCAATGTTGTCCTATTATCTAATATCTATATTCTATAATGTATACTCATTACTCTATAGCATCGTGCATGTTTTATAAGGATGGAAGTTTCAAGTTTGAGGAGGATAGATCATAGAAGATTGTAAGTCGGTCATGCAAAAAAGTCCAAAGCTTTTCGATGCAACTTGCAGGTATGGTTTAACACAAAAATATTTTATCGCGGAACAGAGTCGTGGGAATACGCTTAATAAATATATTTTAGATTAGATGACGTCCGCAACTCTATTGCGCCAAAATTCTTATATCGCGCGGGAACCGTACATTTTTCTCTCTCTACTCAAACCAACTCGAAGTTACCATACCAAATTTCAGCAAACTCTGTTCAGCGGTTTGATCGTGTAGAGAAATAGACAGACAGACAGACACACTTTTGCATTTATAATATTAGTATGGATGTTATGTAAGCAAGAAGCGAGAACCTCTACCTCATCGTCGCCGCCGGCGTCGGCGTCGGGCACGGCGTCGCGGTCGCCGGACCCCAGCGCCGTGAAGAACAGGCTCACGTCGCTCTCGCTCGAGTACGGGTCTGGGAACATGTCAACGTTTTTGGGTAACCAAGCCAGGTAAATCAATGGAGTCATAATAGATCCGTCTGGGTCGCAGTGATGATAAGGCTCTAGAGACCTGCTGAAAAAAAAACAATATTTTAAGATGATCCCACATAATTTGTCAATTGTCAGCACAGTACTCGTAACGCGTCGAACGCGCCGTGTAGTTCTGTATAGTTCACGAAAAGCGGCGCGTACGGTGCGGACGAATGTGCGAGGTTTTAGTTTTTACATCATTTCATACAACGAATTTTAAAATGCGGTGCGTTCGGCGCGTGCGTGTGATAAATGTGCGATCACCTATAACAGGCATTATTTTTCGCGACTTTTGCTTTAATATGATTTGACACAATCAAAAGATCGGAGCGTCAAAAACTTTTCAGCAGTCCACAAAAAACTGTAGGCTAAGACAATACTTGGTAGTTGGTACACGCTTAAAGCTTGACCGCTGTAAAGTCGACCCTCGTAGCATACTAAATGTATGCTACGAGTATGCTACGAGAGTCGACTTTACAGCGGCCAAGCTCTACTACAATCGTTGTCCCTGTCACGGAAAAACAGTAACCAATTTCATATTTCCTCATCACTTACCAATAATGTCAACCTGAGCTCGTCCATTATGGTCCTGGTCTCTGATGGAGTTGGCGACGGCGATGGCGCGCACCCGCTCCGCGCCCTGCGAGTTCTCTCCCACGTACAGCAGGATGGAGTCGCCGACGTCCAGCACGAAGCAGTCGCCTTTGTTCATGGAGTTGATGGACGCCTCCACCTGGAGAAGTAGTTTGTATGTATAAGTTAGGGAATGCATGTCCCTTTACCCTTATATATGTATATTATAGAATTCACAGTGTAAGTAGCAGCGCTGAAAGAACAAATTTTTTTGTGATTTGTATGGGCAACGCCCGCGCGTCATTAATTTTCCCATACAAAGGTGAAAAAAACTCACTCTTTCGGGTTGCTATTTCGCAACACAGCGACCTTATCAGAGGGCCCATACACACCCTAAAGTATTATCACTTAGTTTTGATACATCCTGTATAGTCGTACCCACTGGCCACTACCCACCTGTTTGACGCGGACGTGCCTCTTGCCCTTGATCTGGAAGAGGCGTTTGTCGGCGCCGGCGTTGATGGTCACGTGGTTGAAGCCCGACGCGTGACCGCCGTCCAGGTAACGCACCGCTAAACATACACAAATGGGTCATAATGTCCTTTTTTTGTCGCTTCCACCATACGAGGACTACCACCACCATACCGCGGATACGTAGGACTAGCTTGGCTCGAAAAGATGGATAGTGGACAGTGACACAGCCCTACCCACTTAAACTCCAAACAGCACCGACAGTGTCGAAGCCACGGTAAAAACAAGACCATCGCTATTCGCGATGGTCTTGTTTTTACCGTGGCCAAAGATATTTCTTTGGCATATTGTATTGTACTTAGGAATTTTATAGGATTTATTATTGGTAGCAAGTTAGCAACTGAACGTTTTAAGTTGTAATATCTATTTACGCCCGAACCCAATATTCGATCCTTATGCATAGATTGAACTCAATCTCGGATCGATCCCAATCCTTAGATCGATCTCCAATCCACGTTTCAATAATAAAAATTGAAATCTGCAATCTTTTTTCTGGCCGGATTGCCTGCGATCTTTTCCCTCTGTCCAGGGGTACGATAGACTCGATCGAAACCTTATGTGAATAATAGAAAATAAAAAAATATTGATTTCGAGTCGACAACATATATCCGCAAAATTCGGATTTAGGAGTATTTCGTTAAATTCTAATGGCACTGACAATTGACAAACAAACTTCACGCGCTATCTTTTTTTTTTTTTTTTTTTTCTTATAATGGCACTTCGGCTTTAACCATGGCCAGTGTCGAGTATATAATATTATGGCGGGAAAACAATATTTTATAATATAATTTTCAGCATCGTTATTCTATTTCGTCAGGTCTAAAGTCTAGTCAAAGTTTAAGTAAAAGTCATTACAGTCAGAAAGTCAAGTCTATTGATTCAGTAAAGTGGTAGACGCTTTACTGAAACTTTTGATGGAGTTTTGGAGGGAACACAAAATAGCACGTTTCTGGATAATGCATCACTTTCCCACACTTGTGCACGATAACGAATATCTAATGGTTAATATTCTACCAATATTACACATTAAAAACCCAACTTAACACAATTTTAGGAAAATAATACAAAATCACAACATCACTCTTTCACATTCCCGGCAAAACTCACGCGCTATCTTGCTATAAGCTGACAGTTGACACATGCCATTGCTCATTTTCTACCTGCCGGCAGCGGGCAGTCATCATGGCGCACCGAGGGCACCCTTTTTTAGGGTTCCGTAGCCAAAATGGCAAAAAAGGAACCCTTATAGATTCGTCATGTCTGTCTGTCTGTCTGTCTGTCTGTCTGTCTGTCTGTCTGTCCGTCCGTCCGTATGTCACAGCCACTTTTCTCCGAAACTATTAGAGCTAGATTATTGAAACTTGGTAAGTAGATGTATTCTGTGAACCGCATTAAGATTTTGATGCAAAAATGGAAAAATTATTAAAAATTTTAGGGGTATAGGTACAACTGAAATAAAAAAATTTTTTTTCATCTAACCTATGCGTGTGGGGTATCTATAGATAGGTCTCTAAAAATCATATTGAGGTTTCTTATATCATTTTTTTCCAACCTGAATAGTTTGCGAGAGAGACTCTTCCAAATTGGGAAAATGTGTCCCCCCCCCTCTAATTTCTAAAGTAGGGGCATGATAATTCTAAAAAAAATATATGATGTAGATTACTATAAAAACTACCAACGAAAATTGGTTTGAACGAGATCTAGCCAGTAGTTTTTTTTTATACGTCATAAAAATGGTAAACCTTAATCAAAATTTCATTAAATCGACTGAAACATAAAATAAATCAAAAACCTTTTAATTTCATAAAAATAAACCTTATTGCTGCTGCGGAACCCTTCATGGGCGAGTCCAACTCGCACTTGGCCGCTTTTTTGTTGCTTGTCCAATACTGGTAATTATAACTAATAAAAAATAATCGGCCAAGTACGAGTCGGACTCGCGCACGATCAGTATGAGATCCTCAAAATCACTACTATCACTGCTTGAGAGTATAGACAAATCCATATTTTAAACAGTAAAACCGAGAAATTCCTAAGATTGCAGATTTGGATCATAAAACCGATCGAAAGAAACGTCAAAATTGTGAGATAGGTTATGAATACACTCGAACTGTCATTTTCAAACGGAGGGCTATCCGAAATCATAGAGCGAACCTCCCATGGATGGCTTGCAACCACAGATTGTAATTTCAATCTGTGGATACATTATTGGCACACTCAAACACAAATATGGATTGAAATATCGATCTTGGATTGGTAAAAACGGATTAGGATCGTATATTGGGTTCGGCCGTTAGTCACTATCCCAAACGTTTGAGATAGTGAAACCTAATATGAAACCCCCTTGTTTATGTAACCCTAAACATTTTGCACCAACTGTATCATAGTCAGGGCTGAGAAACTAGTACCACGTCATGGAACCCTAGGTTTCTTGAGATCACTTTGAGAATCGCTCCGCTAGCTTTATACATACGAACGCATATTTTACGGAACTTCTGCTAAACTATTAACTTGTACTCACTTTCAAAGAGACTCAAGAACTGCTTGGACTCGTGTCCCTGCGTCTCCCGGTGCTGGACGGCCAGGCCGTGGAACTGCTCATCATCGAGGTTGACGGCGAGGATCGCGGCGGCCCCGGCCTCGTCCTGGCTGGTCCGGTCTCCGAGCCAGAAGTGGATGTCCCAACTGAGAGATTGGGAACCGGTGGTCTGGAATTGCAATTTGGAAGTAAGTTAAAAATTAAAATTATTGATTACTGGGAAGAATTGTTCATTTATTACATTGTAAGTAGATAGTTTTAATCTTTGGGCGTTCCAAAATGGTTGTTTTGAGATCTCTCGTGATAACTGTCTACCGGCCGAAAACTTGAAAAAAGCCGGCCAAGTGCGTGTCGGGTCACGCGCAATGTAGGGTTCGGCAGTACCGCTAATTTTTGAAAATTTTTGTTTGGCCAATGAATATACATTTATAACGTGTTTTACACTACTAATAACATCATCTCAGTTACTTTCAAAGGAATTTGAACGATTTTTTTTAGTTGATCGACTATTACTCAATAACTTATGAAGTCTTCTTAGCCGTGATAGTTTTCCTTTTAAATTCAGCATATTTCCTACTCCTGTAAATTTTTTCACATTTCCAGAAATAACCGTTTAGCTGCTAGAAGGGGGGGGGGGGACACTGGACTAACGATTTTCTCCACTTTAAAACTTAATACTTCACAAATGGATCGCTAAATCGGAAAATGATCTGTGAATACTCATAATATTTAAAAAAAACCTATCCAACGACACCCCACACGATGGGGTGGACGCGAAAAAAAAATCATCCCCGCTTGGTGTGTAGGGGAATTTTGTCGGCATCATATTTTATATATATTATGTGCATTGCGCATTCATGCCAAATTACAGCTTTTTAGGTCCTATAGTCTCTGAGTAATACCGCAGACAGAGACGGACGGACAGACCGAAACTATAAGGGTTCCTTGTTGACTACGGAACCCTAAAATTGGATTGCTTAACATTCATGAAAAATAATAAATGTTTTATTAAATATTTATTACGATTTACGAATAAATCACTAAGCAACGAATCACTAAGCTGTTCATAGTACTCAGATATACAGATTTTAGGGGGGTCATGTTTATGACCCCCAGACCTAAGACCCCACGCACTTCGTGCCCCGTAAGTCTTTACTCTAAATTGGGAATATTTCGTATAGTCTTACCTTCAGCACGATGTAGGAATCGCCGCAGTAGAAGTTGCCATATTGATTCTTAGGCACCGGGACTGGTTCAAAATCCTGAAATGAAAAAGAAATTGACAGACTCAACTCTACTGTAAAAAATATTCCTTACATCCAGTGAGGGATGTACTACACATACACGGTACTACTTATATCTCAGTGCCATACACTTGTGTTTTATACTTATGTTTGCGTCGATTTACGTTATTGCTAATAACTAATTATTGTTATCATTAGATAATATATTATATTATATTTGTCCTGAATGACATGAAAATGGAATCACGCTACGGCCTAAACCACTGATCAGTGATCGTAGCTCAGACTTGAAATTTTGGAGAAGACGTGTTCTCCGTATGACGTAGGCGTGCAATATGAAGGGATTTTTTGAAATTCCTCTCCTAAGGGTGTGAAAAGGGGGGCTTACACTGATCTCAAAATAGAGATCAGTGGGGGCTTAAGTTAATATGGGACAACTCGATTCCTTAGTCCGATCTGCTCGAAAAGCATAAATATTACGATTGTGGCGCGGTGTAACCAGTCCACGCGGACGGAGTCGCGGGCAACAACTACTAGTAAGTAATATTATTGTCTCTCAAAGTATCAAATCTTCCCTTTCATAATATGGTGTGCACAATTATTATGTATGCACACATAATAGAAATTTCTTAGTACTTATTTTAAGCTTTAATCTACTGGCGTACCGCGTAAGTGAGTTTTTGTAAACACGGTGTACTTATATAAAGTCTTTAATATAATTTTTGTTTCTAATGCATTATTGCCAAAACAAAAAAAATAGAAACGTCCCATTTGTTCCCGCCAAAATGTGATCGAAATAAACCTGGCACAAGTGCAAAATTTCAAGAGAAATATTATCCTTCTTCTTTATCTACCTATCATAATGATTTAAGAATATAGTATTATGTAGTATTATATTGTTATTTAGAAAATCTTTTGTAAATTGCAAACATGTATTGTTTGTAACGAGAATAAAATATATATACCTGTTACCGCTAATTGCCTAAACCAGTTAGACTGCAGATTAACAAGGTATTCTGCAGATTATCTGGGTGAAGTTTATTCTATTCTTACATTAACGAGATAATCTACAGAATACCTAGGTAATCTGCGGACTAACGACCATGCATGCAGTAAATTGCATAAAACAGGTTCTTGTTTGAATAAATATTTAGTTGTAGGGAGTTATTTTCGGCGCCGGTTGCCGAAATTGTTGCCGGCGCCTATTCGGCAAACATCGTTTGTCAAATGACAGAAAAATGATCACATCAGTCTTACTACTTAGCCACGGATACCGAAGCGGGGGCGACGGGGGGGCGCAGCCCTTTCGAAAGCGGGGCACGGGGGGCACAGCCCCCCGCCAAAACAAAAACAAACACAATCCAGAAAGTCCAAAAGTAGGTTAGGTTAGAACATTGATTTTCAAACTAGGGGGCGCGCCCCACTAGGGAGGCGCGAAGACATGATGAGGGGGGCGCGGGCGCTGGTGGCGGTTTTACTCCAGACGCCCGCGCATTCCCGCGAGTCACGACGTACGCGAATTGGAAATCTTGTCAAAAACATGCAAGCTCATCCGTCACATTGATTCAGTGATTCTTCTTAAGAGGGCGACTAACCCAAAAAATCAAACATTGTCCTTCTCAATAACTCGATAAATATTATACAACATTTTAAAAATCCGCTAGGTCGGTTTCTCAATGATAGAATTTTTACAATGTGTTAAAATATTAACTGAGTTTAATGCACGGTTATGGCAATATATGAAAAATTCGTGAAAATTAGATAGCATCTTTGCGAATTGCGATTTTTTTCTGTCGAAAAAATTTTAAGATATTGTGTTTTTGCTCAGATCGGACTCTTGGAAATGTAATGTAGTAAGTATTTAATTTTAGAAAATGAAACAATTCGGAGCTTAATTTCAAGAATCAATCACAAAGAATTATAAAATCGTCAATTTTGTGTTAGTCGCCCCCTTAAAATAAGTATGTAAAAGCATATTTTTATAATGAAACATCTGAAAATGTATTTTTGGTCTTTATTATTTTATTTTACAATAGCTTGGCGAGCCCACTTGCTACTACTTGCTGGGCCCTGGGTCGAAGGGAGGCGTAAGCATGTTCATTTTAAGCAGTAGGGAGGCGTGATACTTATAAGTTTGGGAACCTCTGGGTTAGAACTTAGACCACAAGTCACAACGCAGCGAGCGCAGCGAGCGTGCTGCGGCAGCAGCCGGCGACCGTCATAAATTGTCTTCCGCAATTTAACGATGTACTATTCGTTACTATGCAAACTATAAGGTGAAGTGCGAATATAAGTTTTTTGATTTAAATTTCACACTTTAACGTATGGTTTAAGGACATCTGCAGTTTACCTCGTTAATGTGCATATTATCGTATTGCGCATTTTAGCGGTAATATACCTATATTATCTAATGGTCCAATTGGTTGTAGTGGTGGGCTGCCGCTGCTGCACACTGAATTATTATTATTTGCTTATAATATTTATTTATTTATTTATTTCTTTACAAAGGTAAAATATTGCAAAAACAGAACTCGGTGTTACAAAAACCTGAAGGGTTTGTCCGAAAATAGGCTAATAGCTATTTAGTGTTTATTTAAAAAAAATGTGACTTGAATCTTTCTGCGCCTAAAGAAGCATGCAAAAAATAGCTACTGTACGTAAATATCCTCGTGGTCTAGTTCATCTAAGAAAATGTTATGATTTTTTCAAATTACAGCCCAGCCCTTTCGAAACCTATCATCTATATATATTCCGTGTATCAAACAAACAAATCTCTCCTCGTTATAACAACAACTATCTAGTAGATAATCTCAGATTAAAGTGTATTAAAGTGGGCTATAAAATATTCAATCTATTTCTGCTTGTACTAATATATCGAGACAATGTCTACATTTTACGAGATACTAAACTTTCTTGCGCACCACTGCACATTTTATCTATACCTACTAATTAATATTATAATGCGGAATAGTTTGTTTGTTTGTTTGAACGCGCTAATCTCAGGAACTCAAACAGTAGGTCCGATTTGAAAAATTTTGAATGAATACCTTAGTTAGGAGATGTCGCAGATTCAAAATAACATCACAGCAAATTAATAATGTTGTGTTTGTTGTATATTATATTAGTAACGATAAACACGTTATGCAGCGATTTTGTAAAAGAAAAATAGTTTGTAGTACGCGTGGTAATTCAAATATCATCTTCCATACCTATGGACTATTAATCAATCAAGAACAAATCAAGAAAAACGAATAGCATAAATTAGCCACGACGCGAATTTCGCGTTATGGTCTTTTTGCGATTGCTAGAACGCGTCGTGGACGCGAATTTCGCGTTGTGGCTATTTCACTGTGACCACAATGCGTTGTGACTTGTGAGCTATTTTTTCGCTCACCGAGCGTTTTCGGTCTTTGAGCGTGACATCTATATAAATGGATTTTCGATTGTGTTAGTAACGCTAAAACTCGAAAACGGCTGAACGGATTGGGCTAATTTTAGTCTCAAAATGTTCGTAGAAATCCAGGAAAGGTTTTAAAGTGACACGAAGTTCACCGGGACAGCTAGTTATAGATAATTGTACTGCGAAAATACCTAATATTTACCTCTATCCTCCACACCTCGAGTCCCGCCTTCTTGCCGGAGTTCGCGAACGCTGGGTGTACTGGCATTGTCTGAAAAAGTCGACACATACATTTTATAGGTAGGTACTTACTCTAGGTGTCGAGAAAAATAATGTCAAACTTTAATGTGTGCTTTTTTATTCACTAGTTCTTTCATAATCTGTTAAAATATGCTACTTATTTTACTTGAATATTTTTTATAATATCAGTAGTTTAGGTTAGTTATTGTTTTATAGGTAATATTGCTAAAATATATACTTGTCTGCAGTTTTACTCTAGAGATTATGATGAGTATTAGTGACCTTGTTAATAAATTATAAAATAGTTACTTATAGTTAATTATAAAAATACTCCATAAAATACTGAGAGCTGATAGCTTATCGTAAACATAAGTACCTTACTGCAATACTGAACATAATATCTAGATCCTAGAAACCTAGATATGTACTAGATATTATGTAGATTGTAGATAATATTATGTAGTCTATGTTAGTGATGTAAAAAAAATGTTTTCAGTAGGTATCAATTATCATAATTCATAAGTCATAACTAATAGATTCAAAAGCCAAATCAGAGTAAAATAGAGCGGAAAAACATAATAATATTGTGCTCCAAGGCTCCAACTCCAAACACCTGAATAGTTCAATGTTTCCGATAATTGGTTAACTGAAATAGTAATAACAATGACAGTAACTGAGTCTGTTCGTGTATTTACAGACATTTACGAGCGTCCGGTGCTATCCAGATATCTTGGCACCTACACACTGTTTACGCACGTTTATTCCGAACTTCGTTCAATGTTTTTTACGAGAAGCAAAAATTTATGGCAACATCTACCATGCTCGAGAGCGAGAGGTCCCGCCCAAGCACCGCCATGAGATCATGGCGCTGCACGGCCCAACGATCGCACACATCAAGGGTGTGCTGGGCCGTGTCCTCCGCAGCGCCGCACTCATGGCAGGCTGGCGTAGGCTCTCTCCTAGCGACCTTACACAAGTACGCACCGAAACATCCGTGTCCGGTGAGTACCTGTGTAAGGCGGAAGGTGAGGGGTTTTCTCTTGCGACGCATCCACGCCGCAAGAACTGGACGCAGAGCCTGAGCAGTTGACGTTGACCGTACTGGGCCTGCGCCAGGTCCTCACCCCACCTCCTCAACAGCCACTGCTCTCCTTGTTGAACTACCTAATATAATGCTCTATAGTCTATAATAAAGTCTATACCTTACGAGATATTTTGTGAGATTATTTCAATTCAAGTCAGCTCATTCGTGCCAAAGCATGACTAATCTTAGCTGATGTTGACGGATGTTTTGTTCATTAGTGCATTTAGCATTACAACAGTCATGTGTTTGAATTAAAAACATCTGATTGCAATTAGTCTTGGCCAGTGTTTTCCAAAGTGTAGGACATGACCCCCTGAGAGTCTTTTTTTTACAAAGTGACCTCTAGTTAACATCCTTTGGAGCAAAATGTGTGAAACGATGTTCTAGAACTATTTGAGTATTTTTTTCTGGAAAAAGTACTTTAGTAAAAAAACGAAATGAAAACAATGAAAAGGAACGAAAACATTGAATAGATATTAGATTAGATCTACTCTTTTTTCCTAACATAATATAAAAAATTGAAATCGACGGGTACCTAGAGAAATCTCGTAATAATATTTCTTTAACTAAACTCTCAGGGGGTATCCAGAGGGGAGTAATAATAAAGTTTGAAAAAGACTGATCTTGGCAATCACAAACATGTGATGCACTGCATTCCAAGTAAGTATATGTATGTAAAAAGGGCATGATAATATTTTAACATTATTAGTTATTGACGTGTCCTTTAATGCCCATGAGGACTGACGTCACCGTTCTACTTTCCCACGATCGATAGGACACAAGCATACTATGACACAAGGCTATCATAGCCATAATGGCTGACATCCCCCAGTTTTGGCAAACATTAGACAGGGGCTTGGCAGAGTGACGTCATCGCCAAGTGCGGGAGTGCTAGGCTGTTGGGGTTCCGCAGTTCTCTATTCTCTACCTACTTAAAAGTTAAGACTATATTATATTTTTCAGATTTTCTTTTTCTATCTATGAACTATTGCTTACGTACTCGTATGCCATGTTTTGCTGAGCTGAGTGTTGCTATATCCTTTCTGTTAGGCTTAGGCTAGCTAGACCTCAGATTTAGGTCTCATGAGTTACAAATTTACATCCTCGTGAAATCTCGCATTTACAGTGAGTAGGTACATTTGGCATACGAATCAGAATCTATTTACACTCAATCGTGTAAGTATTGATCAAAGATTTTCGACACCGCGATATTTTAGACAGCTCGTACTTAAAATACTTTAGTAGTAGAAACGTAGACCGTATATCATGAATACGAACAATTTGTTTGTACTGCATTGATTTTTTAGGGTTCCGTACCCAAAGGGTGAAAACGGGACCCTTATATTCATGAGACTTCTATGTCTGTCCGTCTGTCTGTCCGTCCGTCTGTCTCCAGGCTGTAACTCACGAACGGTAATAGCTATAGAGTTAAATTTTCACAGATTGTGTTTATCCGTTGCCGCTATAACAAATACTAAAAACAAAATAATAATAATATTTAAGGGGGCTCCCATACAACAAACGTGATTTTTTTGGCCTTTTTTGCTCTATATCGATAATAGCAACGGTAGGTATTTGAATTTTTCACACAATTCTTATTTTTATGTTTACCTACTTTAATATTTAAGAATAATATTAATATAAAATAAAAAATTAAGAGGGGCTCCTATACAAAAACACAAATTTTGCCCTAATTTTACTCTATAATGGTACGGAACCCTGCGTGCGTGAGTCCGACTCGCACTTGGCTGATTATTTTTATGAAAAAAGAAGGCAAACAAGCAAACGGGTCACCTCGCAGCATCAGAAGAGCTGCAGGTGCGTTGCCGGCCTTTTACGAGGGAATAGGGTAATAGGGTAGGGGAGGGTAGGGAAGGGAATAGGGGATGGTAGGGAAGGAATTAATGGAGGACGTATGCAAGGGAAAAGGGTAGGGGATTGGGCCTCCGGTGAACTCACTCACTCGGCGAAATACAGCGCAAGCGCTGTATTTCGCCGAGTGAGCCGCCGAGTGAGTTTCATAATCTTTTGACATTCGAAAATGTCAAAAGATTATGAAAATTGAAGATGAAAGGGCACAATGTGGACATAGCTATAGGCTACTTTTCATTACAGCAACACACACGGTTGTCAAAAAACTACTGAACTTATTTTCATGCAATTTGGGACAAAATATAAATAGAGTAGACTGCTGGGTAAGACTTAGGCTTCTTTTCAACGCCGCAACATGTAAGGTTCTCCCGGAAATTTAATTTACATGTAACAAGCCGTGGGCAGCATTAGGAGATAATTTAAGTACATAAACATAATCCTCGTGTGGACATAGTGATAAAAGTATCCGGCATAGAAACTATCACAGTTAAATTAGGAGGAAACGAGCCGAGTGCCGACGCGACGGATCGCCTGATGTACGGACTACCGACTACGGACTACGGACTACGGACTACGGACTACGGACTACGGACTACGGACTACGGACTACGGTTCCGCAATAGCAGTGGGAGTACGTCGAGTGACTGAAAAATTGTTACCGACTTGTTTTTGCATAGAATAAGCAGGTAACTAGATGATATAATTTTTCTAAAACAAGTGAATCGATCTAATTTCGTATGGTGATAGTTAAACCTTACTATATCACAATACGAAATTAGATTTCTTGGGACTCTACTAGAGTTATACCTAGAGTTGTCAAAACTGGACAATTTCTAGTATTGAAATATAATAATTGTCACATATTGGCTCGCAGTCGCAGACAACATACTTACCTAACATTATCATTATTTTAAATTGTTTCAATTACATATACAGTGTGAAATTTTAATGGTTGTTCTCCCGCAGTAAAATGATTCTATCTTAGTAGTCTCTTCTATCTTTGTAAAGTTTTTTTTGTTCAAATCAAAAAAAAATCGGTCGGGTCCATAGTAACTCGCGCCTATCGGCATAGTTTCCATAGTACGTCATACAAAATATTTTTTATTTTCAAAAAATATGATGCATGGTTCGAATTTCGATAGTACTACTATAGGTAAATCGTTCTGCTGCGGGAAAACCACTAAAATTTCACGCTACATTATACCTACATAATATCATGAAAGTTAGCAAATGTCCTACTTTGTCATAATAACATACAATACCATACCTACTTATATAATAAATAATAATTAGACTTATTATAAACAATTTCCTCGTTAAGAAATATTTTATCCTTGTCTTTGGATAAATTAAAAACAATAATTACTTAATAATTTTGCCACTATTACCATGCGATTGATCCTCGACAGTCGAAAGTGCGGTAAAAATAATAAAATCGATTGTTATTATTATTTGTTACTATACAACAAATAGTTTAGTTTAGTTACTGTGTATGTCCTATTAAAAGTACTTAATATTCAACTATTAAAAATTCATACAAAATAAAAACTTTATCAACTACTATCATCATAATAAACTCTTCAAAAGTAATATTGTTTTAACGAACATATTGTTTTCAAATAAATATAACAACAATAAATAAAAATATAAACTTACATTCGCGTCTTTTCAAACACAGCTCGAAACAACAACTGAGTCTGATTCACTGTGAATGTCGCAGGCACTGTGCGAAATCGAGAGATGGCAAACATGTCTAATGAGATGTGAAATACACGGAGATAGGTAGTTATTTTGCGTCTCCCAAGACCTTTATGTCCATGACAAAGCATGGCTGTAGATTTTTAGATACGAAGAAGGTAAAAAGTTTGTGGGAGATTTGTAACAATGGTTGTCCTTGACACAGAATTTAGATTTCCTGTAAATAATTACATCATATTATTATAAGCATGATATTTAAAATAAAATTCAAATAAATAACAAAAGACTACACATATCTATATTATACGGATAAAACGACTAAAAGAATAAAAATACTACAAACTTATCTACTTGATACCACCATGTTTTCCTTAATATTTACCTTTGAATTTGCCTCAAACCTTTACGGGTGTTAACGTCCGTTAACAGAGTTAGAGCCTGGTTCACATTGCTACATAAGCTAGAGCCAGTTATTTGATGCGGAACTGGATTAAAAAAAATGTTAATTATAATTTATACAGGACATAACATATTAAACAAAACAAAAACAAAATTATGAAAACGAAAACACCTTATATTTTTGGGAAAGCTATAAATATTAATGTGGTGGCATTGTATATTTAGCCGCAACACATTTTTCACGGTCATTGTTATATCTGTTCAATTCAAAGGAGATTCTGTGTACTACGTTACATGTGACCGAACATTTAGGTAACGAACTTGAAATTAACGTCCTTGCAATTAACCTTGTTCTGAAAGTAAAGACCACTGCTTTGTTAAGAGTAAGACTTTCGCGCTTTATACAAATATAATATTGTTCTTGGTGTTAAATCAACTCATAAAAAGGATGAGGCTAAAAATAGTTATTTGAAGTTCGAACACGGATAAGCCGAAACTGATGTCCCTGGAAATCCATACTATTCATACAGTTTACTAACTTACATTCATACACAAAAATGTGTCTGTCTTTCTATCTGTTACCACTTCACGCCCAAACGGCGTAACCGATTTTATTAAAATTTGGTATGGAGATACATTGAGTCCCGGGAAAGGACATAGGATTTTTTTTTATTGAAAAAGGGGGCAAACGAGCAAACGGTTCACTTGATGGAAAGCAACTTTCGTCGCCCATGGACACTTGCAGCATCAGAAGAGCTGCAGGTGCGTTGCCGGCCTTTAATAGGATACTTTTCATCCCGGAAAATGTACGGTTCCCGCGCGATAAACGAATTTTGGTGCAACGGAGTTGCGGTCATCATGTAGTATTAATTAATAAATTACAAATACTTTCTGCATAACTTCCACCTCTCAAAACCTGGAACAAAATTTTTTATATCATGTTTTTAACTAGGTCGTAGGTACATGTGATAATTTAAATAAGTGATAACAAAATATTGTCATTTCGCAAAATGCCCGATTTGCTTTACCCGCAGCACGACCTTCACCTCCGTTAATCCAGTTTCGGTCGTTACGTCCGATGTCCAGTTCCCGCGTGTAACTGCAGCATGTCGGCGAATCTCCGAAAGTCGCGCTTCGTCAAACATTGAGGCTGTTATCATAATTAACATACAAACATTGAGGCTTCATTGGTTATCGCGTAAAAAATCGCGGCTTCAATTTCAGCCCGCGTAGCACGGCGCGGCGACCAGTAGAAATGCGAAAGTATAGACAAACTGCGGAGATAAACTTAAGGTGACGTTCCGATCTTCTTTCGTTCCGAAAAATTCAATTAAAATACCACTTTATGACAGACTATAGTCACAAACTGTGGAGATAAACTTAAGGCGCCGTTCCGATCTTTTTTCGTTCCGAAAAATTCATCTAAAATGTCACTTTATGACAGACTATAGTCCTAAAAATTCAAATAATATCCTACTTTATGACATAATATACTTTAGTCTGTCATAAAGTGGTATTTTAATTATTGAACTTTTCGGAAGGAAAAAGATCGGAACGTCACCTTAAGTTTATCTCCGCAGTTTGTCTATACTTTCGCATTTCTACTGGTCACCGTGCTACGCGGGCTGGCATGCATTCATTTATTTGACTAGAATCAGGGCCCCAAATATGTGTGGTGAAAGATGGCAGTAAACAAACATGGGGTCAGAAATAGTAAGGCGCTTTGCACACGTGACACGACAGGGCGGGGCGGGGCGGGGCGGGCCGGTCAGCCGCGGACATGCCGCGCGCGCGGGCACCTGCAACGCGGCCTTTTTGCCCGCCGCGCCGTGTGCGTTGGTAATATAGGATTCCCTTTGTGCTATCGTTCGCGGCGAAATTGACCGGCCCGCTCCGCCCCGTCGCGTCGTCTGCAAAGCGCCTAAATGTCAAAGTGGACCCAGAGCGCGTAGTGTATATTTTCTTTGATCAGAGTAAAATAAGTTTGGGAACCACTGGACCAATCCATTTTTTTCGCAAACGTTCGCGCGGTATTTTTTTTTCGCTATAAAATCTTTTGTGACTCTATCAACAAAAGTACAAATATAAATTTTTATTTTAAAAAGAGAAGGATACCTACTACTAATACTCTTTATTCCCGTAAAATGTACGGTTGCCGGACTTTCTTTTCGAATAGCAGTATGTGTTCACACGTCTTCAGTCTTCACGTCTTTATTTCTTCATTATAAACACGCGAGTCGCGACGTGGTCGCAACAATTTACGAGCGTTGTAAATCATTCTTATTTTTGAAAGTCGACAAAAATACCTGAGTCGAATTTGATTCTATTTTTAGGGGGCCGAATTAGATCACATTGGGAGCCATAACCGGTTGGAAAAAAGCTTATCGTAATATTAGCGTAGCCTATTAACAAGTATACAGCTATTATTTTAGTTTTATGGCGCACTTTGATATTTTTAATAAGCTAAATTAGTATTTTACCATCGTTAATGTGTATAATAATAACAATAATTAATTTTAGTATATCGTTAACGTAGTAAACGATTATAATAATCAATACAATAATATAGATACATTTCGCTTTGAACTCTGAGGAACACCCAGGGCCGGGTTTAGCACTACCAGCGCTGGGCGAGATTTCTTTGGCGCCCGGGGTGCTGATAGTGTTGAAAATATTTGGCGCTCTTTTTGTTTGCCTTCAGCGCCCCTTTTTATTCAACGCCCTAGGCAGTCGTCGAACGCGAGTTGATTTCGGTCTGTTTCACCACCGTTTGATATGTGCCGGATAGCCGACCACAACTTATCTGACAGAATACTCAATAATCTATCTGTCAGATTATAGTTGTGGATAGCTTATCCGGCACTTATCAGTAAGTGGTGAAACAGGCCCTTAGTATTTAAAAACGACTTTCAAAAAGACAGACAAAAGTGAACTAAAAAAGTAAAGTCTTCGCAAGGACAAAGTTTAGCGGTTAAGACTGGTCACTGGGTTTTTTACACCCATTAAATCTGTAGCAGTGACTCAACCGTTGTATACGTTGCAGGTAATTCCTTACGTCTCTACCACATAAGACATACCAGGAAGTTATTATAGAATGACTAAAGTGTAGTTATGACGTACTTACTACTTATAACTTACCATCTTCAAGTACTACCTAACGGTCATCACAATACTACAAACCAAACTTAATATGAAGTCTGACTTGCTTCGTGGTTTTGACCATAGTTGCCTATAATAATATGAGCAGTGTTGTTTTTAAGGAAACCTGCAAAAACTCTACGCAGCAAAGTGTGCGTAGGTAGAGTTTCACTTTTTACTTTCGCACGATAAAAAGCAGCCCATGTCCTTTCCAGCCGTCTACTGACTGGAAATAATAATAATATCTATGGACGCTTCACACCACGTCAGTCTCGCCCCGTGGTAAGTACATGAAGGACTTGTGTTACATGTACCAGACAACGGAAATAATATATTTAATACTTTTATACTATACACATATATAATAAGGTTTTTATTATATTATTATGATACACATATTTTAATACACATCCATGACCCAGGAACTTTGAAAACTTTTTGTTCGGTCGGCGGGATTCGAACCCGCGACCCCCGGCTTGAGCTACCAACGCGCTCACCACTGAGCCACAGAGGTCGCCTGGAAAGGACATGTGCTGCGTTTTATCTACATAATAATATGAGCCAAATTTCAGCTAAATCCATTGTGTAGTTTTAAAGATTGAAGCATAATTATTATAAGAACAGAAAGCGGGAAGCGATTTTGTTTTATACTAATCAGTGACCACTGACAGGGTATAGAGTTCAAAATCATAAGTACTTACAGTATTTATACAATTTATTTTAATAAATGCTGTTTGATACTTTATTGTCTCTCTGTCAGAAGACATTTTTAAGCCGGTAGACCGATATCGCTTACTTGACATTGTTCAGGTATTTTAGATATTTCAGACTCATAAGAAGATCTTGGCATAATATTCAGATCTTATTTTCCTCTCAGATTGTCACTGCCCTTACGTTATCTTGTGTTCCTCCATGAATATTTTTTTTATTCCTCGCTTGGCGTTGTTTTTTAATTCCAATCTTAGTCTTCCAAAAGCCTGTCGTAGGTGATCTTGTGGTCTTCTGGCCCTATATTGCAAGTTTGGTGTTTACCGGTTTTATAGTATTTCCAGAAGACATTGGTCTTGTGTTGCTTGCGTGATACTTTACAGTCATAGTCTTTTCCAGACATTTCACTAGTTCTAAGTGGTTTTGCGGTTGCGGTACGGCGCGGGCAGCTTGAGGTGTACGGTGTTGATGTGCATCTTGCGCGAGTTGGACTGCGTGAACGTCTTGCCGCAGTGCGGGCAGCCGTAGGGCCTCGCCCCCGAGTGGACCTGCGAAAATACTAGTTTTAAAAGTTTGAAGATGTAGTTATAATGCCTCTCACATCGGTTTCGGTAACGGTGACCGGTTAAATTGAGACCAGGGCAGCTACGCAGGAGTAAAGCTTCTGCCAAACCTGCGCGTCAGTAACGCAGGACGCGATGCGGGAGCGTCGCCAACGTGAAACTGGCGTGTACACCTGCGCGACTACGGTGCGAACCGTAGATTCATTCCCGCTCTGTCGACGCAAACGTCCCGCATTGCGTTCGCGCAGGTGTGCACAGCGCCATAAGATTACATGGGCAGCGTCCATCGCGCAGTAGACACTCCCGCTTCGCAGTCGCTTTGGTCGCGCAGGTTTGGCCGAAGCTTAATAATTATACAGCGTGAAATTTTAGTGATTGTTTTCCCGCAGCAGAACGATTTACCTATAGTAGTACTATCGAACCATGCATGTTATTTTTTGAAAATAAAAAATATTTTGTATGACGTACTATGGAAACTTTATGCCGATAGGCGCGAGTTACTATGGACCCGACCGAATTTTTTTTTGATTTGAACAAAAAAAAACTTTACAAATCTATTGTACTACTAAGATAGAATCATTTTACTGCGGGAAAACAACCATTAAAATTTCACACTGTATAGTGCCCCAGTGCGTGCGCAACACATAAGTGGACTATCCACTCTTATTTTACTCCGAACATAACTTAATCAACCAGAGATCATGAGCAGGATATACTTTTTGCATCCCATCCCAAAAATGCTGGCAAATGTGCGACTTAAAATGTCACCTAATATTTACAATTATAGTTTGTGCGTTATAAGATGATATGAGTGACACTTCTCATATTCCTTGCTACGGATATTTATTACAAGAAAACAAAAAAAAAATGTAATAAATTATATTCCATCTACAAAAACAAATGTTTTCTTTATTTGTAAATGAATAAAAATGAAAAGTTGCTAAATGCTAACTTATTAATATAAAATTATAAATATTAACTGTGAAATAAGAGTATAAAATTATTGTTACGAAAATATTTGAAAAATGTCAGATGCATGAAACGGAACTTTTGCCGATAGAGATTGACACTGTTGAATCGAAATAAAATCGATAAAAAGGGCGGCCATCTTAAATCGCCGGCGCCTCTCTGAAACGCCAGTACGAAATCGATAATTTCGATTGCAATTCCTTTACGAAGTGATTCGATATTTTTAAATAATTCGATTAATTTTTTTGGGTAACTTCCCTACTATTGTCAATTTTAATGTGTCACGCATATCATCTTAGAACGCACAAGGTATATAATACTACATACACCTTTTAAGACTGTCATAAAACTAGTACTTTTATGTGTATACTGTATGTATATTGTATGTCATACAGTATAATAATATACTGACCCGGTCGTGTCTGTTGAGCGCGGCCTTGTGTTTGAACGCCTTGGGGCAGTACGGACACTTGTACGGCGACTCGCCCGTGTGTGTGCGGATGTGGATCTGGGAATACAACGACAATCAGTGCACGCATTCATGTTGTGTCGTTAGTTAAGTTTACATTAGGATACTTATAATAAAAATATATTTTACAAAACTAATAGAATAAAAAAACTAATAGAAGGTCTGCTTGTCTTTGTATGGCACATTGGAAATTGGAAATGACTTGAGATGAAAGTACAATCGACACAAGTACAATTGGTTCATAGGCAGTTGTAAGACCTACGTTATTTGGTCGGATTATGTCAATTCAATGTAATTCGTCATCTGTCAGCTGGGTTTAACAAATTTACTTACTACGAAGCTATCATGCATACATACTAAGGCCCGTATAAGTAGTCAGTACTTAAGATGCGACCCGGTCTCAAGACGCAGTTCGGCTCTGTGATTGGTCCAAATTTTGACAGCCAACCAATCACAGAGCCTGAACCGTGTCTTGAGAGTTGAGACCGAGATGCTTCTTGAGTACTGACTACTTATACCGGCCTAAATGAAGTCGCTGACCGTTCACTACAAACTAATAGTCACAGAAAACGAACTTTTGACGAAAAATGTTACCTGTAGTCTTTGGTATACGGAGAACCGTTTGGGGCAGTCGGCGCACGCGAACGGTTTCTCGCCAGTGTGCGTGCGTTGGTGGTAGCGCAGTGTCGCCATATTCTAAAACAAGTCAGAGATATTGTCACCAGTGTAGTAGGTGTTTTTAATATCTTACTTAATCTTTATCTATACAGGTGTGCCAAAGTGACAACACTTTAGTGAGTACTACAAGTACCGCTAAATAGTTACTTTTTTAAACTTTTGTATAGACAAATTGTAAACTTGAAATTATAATATTGGAACGAAGTTCCTTATCGCGCGTCGCCAAAGGGGGCTAGACGAAAAAGTGTCGCTAAACGACACTTTTTTAGTACCTGCGAAGTAGGGGCAGATGGCGTTCATAAGACTATTTATTGAGTGGTACTTAGTATTCCTGCGCGTCAACTAGATGGCGTATTTGAGAATAAACAGCGACATCTACCGGACGTTTAAATAATTTTTAGATGGCGTTTTTTAGGGTTCCGTAGCCAAAATGGCAAAAAACGGAACCCTTACAGATTCGTCATGTCTGTCTGTCTGTCCGTCCGTATGTCACAGCCACTTTTCTCCGAAACTATTAGAACTATACTAATGAAACTTGGTAAGTAGATGTAGTCTGTGAACCGCATTAAGATTTTGATGCAAAAATGGAAAAATTATTAAAAATTTTAGAGGTCCCCATAGGTACAACTGAAACAAAAAAAAATTTTTCATCTAACCTATGCGTGTGGGGTATCTATGGATAAGTCTTGTTCGTGTTAATAACTTGAACTTATCACTCAACTTATGGACTGTATAATAATATGGTATAATGTAAAATAAAAATAAATTATTACGTTTTAAAATAAAGGTTATTGCGTCCTAGGCCTAGGACGGAAGAAAAGTGAAGATGTCGGGAAGTTCCGGTGTTGCTAGCGTCATTCTTGTGTTGCCAGATGACGCGGCTGGAAGACATCTGGATACTTGTGCTTTGCCCATTAAAATGTAATAACCGTGTATGGTTATTCTAAATCGCGTGGTCGCGTACAGTCTCCAAAAATCATATTGAGGTTTCTCATATCATTTTTTTCTAACCTGAATAGTTTGCGAGAGAGACTCTTTCAAAGTGGTAAAATGTGTGTCCCCCCCCCCCCTCTAATTTCTAAAGTAGGGGCATGATAATTCTAAAAAAATATATGATGTGGATTACTATAAAAACTACCAACGAAAATTGGTTTGAACGAGATCTAGCCAGTAGTTTTTTTATACGTCATAAATGGTAACTTAATCTAAATTTCATTAAATCGACTGAAATATAAAAATAAATCAAAAACCTTTTAATTTCATAAAAATAAACCTTATTGCTGCTGCGGAACCCTTCATGGGCGAGTCCAACTCGCACTTGGCCGCTTTTTTTTTATAACTTCATTCCATCCGGGTGTCCCTTGACACACTTCAAGTTTTTTTTCCAACGTGAATATCGAAGCCACGACCTCCGAGTCAAAATCCGAAAGCTACTGAGACGTTGGTGCATATAGTGAAAACTGTAACGTATCACTCACGACACACTTCTTGCCGCAGACCTCGCAGACGGCGGTGTCGAGCGGTCGTCGCGCGGCGCTCGTGCTGCGCTTGCGCACGCCCAGGTGCACGCGCTCCACGTGCACGCCGTACGACACCTCACTGGTGAACGTGCACGAACACTGAAAAAGATGTATGTAAACTACACAGTAATGGTGACATTCAAATCTTTCCCGCCAGCGATCGCGACCGACAAAAATTCAAATAAAATACTACTTTATGACTTTGTCGGTTTCATTTTGTACCGACATTGGTCTAGCGACCCATGCCGCCGCTGCTTTGTAGTGCCGTAGAGCAAAATGAAACCTTTTAAAAAATAAAACTACACGTATTTTTTCTTTTATAATCACTCAGTACTAAAATGTTGAGAAATAGCTTCCGAAAGTTATCCTAGAAAACACTACAATGGACACAACGCGTCGCCCGCGCGTGACGTGTCCCCGCGCGCGCGTCTCCTCCCGCGTCACCCCCGCGAGTGACCGTTCTGCAACGATTTTAAATAGGATAAAATATGTCATAAAAAAATAACACCAATTTTTTTTGGTTAAATGGACTCTCCTAAGGATACCTAAGCCCTGGAAAAATTTTTGTCGGTCTCGGACGATTGCTACTTTGATCGAAACGGTACTACAAGAGCGTGTATGTGATATTACGCGTAGTTGCCGCAAAGGGCCGATTTAAGCAAAGCATTGTGATTGGTTAGGCTCAACTCACACAGGGGCGGAGTCGAAGGTCCCCCCGAAGGTTGCTCGCCTTGTCGTGGCGGTGGGGCTCAGTAACCGCGGCTTGGACAACCGCGGTGAAGCGAAGAGGCAACCAGGGCCGGCCGGTGTCGCCGCCTGGCCCGAGGAGGGCGCTCCCAGCGGACTGGAGGAGTCCGCTGCGGATGCGCACCGAGGTGGGGCCGCAGAGGAGGAGGCAAGTAGGTATTACGGTGCGCCGCTTGCCCTATCCTCTGCGGCCGAGGACGGATCGCGGGGGGGGAGAGGCATTGTGGTAGGTTGCCGCTTTCCCTACCCCCCCTGCGAGCTGGCCGTTCCGTTTGAACGGCATTGGTGGGGCCGCAGAGGAAGAGGCAAGTAGGTATTGCGGTGCGCCGCTTGCCCTATCCTCTGCGGCCGAGGTGTGGTCGGTGGCGGAGCCGCAGACCTGGTCTGCCACATGGCCTCCAAGTAGCAGACTCGGGGGGGCGTCTGCTACAGCCCTGGTGGGGGCCGGGGAGGAGGGCGCACGTGTCGTGCGCCCATCGTGGAGTCTTCGGACCGCTGGCGGGGTCGCGGATGTGTGTATCGTTCCCGTGGCCCCGTCAAGGGGCGGCGTGGCGGAAGATGGGGGGGGGGTTTTAGTGGGTATACCGTGGTCTCATCAGCTACGGGAGTCCCACATCACCGCTCGGGTTGCCCCCTGCGCCTGGGTGGTATGCGTAATGCATTTCCCCCTCCGGAAAAAAAAAAAAAAAAAAAAAAAAAAAGGGGCGGAGTCGAAGCGACGCGTACGTGTTCTGCTTTTTCGCCAAAGCATATTCATCTATAATGTTCTATTGTTTAAGTAAAAATTTCTATTATGGAAATATGCAAGCGTCGTTAGAGCGAGTGCACCACCATTTTCGTAGCAGAAACTTCAACAAACTTTCTCAACTAAACTTACCTCATCACAAGAGAACGACTGATGGTCCTTTAGATGTGTTTGGAGCAGCTCCTCCGAGGCGAAGCCCTGTCCGCACTGTAGACACGGTCTGCAACAGATAAAAATACTTAAAGGCCCTGTTTCACCACTTTCTGATAAAGTGCTGAATACGCTATTCACAGCTGCTGATGATAGATTCTCCATACTTCTACTGTCAAGTTAAGTGGTGGATAGCCTATTCGGCACTTATCTGGAAGTGGTGAAACAGGCCCCTAGGATGATATTTAATAAAGTTTTTACCTTATACAGCCAAGTCAAAAGATTTTGATAGTCAATAAAATATGTATCTTATTTGTTTAATCGTGGGGCTTAAAATACCATATTATGAGGAATAGATTCATAGGTAGATTGCAGACACAAATAATTATTATTCAGTTGGGTAATGTGATGTTTCGTGTCTATGTTAGACATGATCTGTCGTCTGGGTTAGAGCCAGTCCACACGGCGCGTTGCGTTGCGTTGCGACGTCGCAACGCAAATATTTTGACGCATAGCCGGCCACACGGGCGCCATCGCAGCGTTATCACGAAGCAGTCTTAACGTCAACACCTCCTCCCACTTCGTCTCGGGGGCTGCTGTCCGTTATGTGTGCGTTGAAACGGCGCAGCACACCTTAATTATTTGTATGTTAAACAGTAAACACGCAACGGCAGCGCTCCGTCGACGCAATGCGCCGTGTGGACTGGCTCTTAGGTTAGAATAAAACCTGACTTAACAAGTCTGTCATCCTAACAATTTCTCTGATATTCTCATAATTTTTTTTGATATAACAATAGCATTCTCTTGTTTTGTTAATTCTGTAATAAAAATCTTGTGGGTGAACTTACATGTTAGCATCACAGACTCCGTTTGTGGTGGTCTCCTGGTGTTTGGTCAACGCCTCCTGACACTGGAACCGCACCTGACAGTGGACACACTGAAAGGTGTTGTCTGTCTGCAAATATATTATATTGTTAGAAAACTATTATTATTTTGAGAAAGATTTTATTATGATAAAGAATATAAACCCATTTTCTAATAAAAATACCTGTTGTTCCATTCCGTTGTGTCGCATCGTTGGAATCAAATAACGCATATTATGTGCCACGTGTGAGTTTTTTTAAACGGTCCCTATTATCCAGCGACCTCTTGTTCCCCCTTTTGAAGGGAAGAGACAATTGTTTACAGTTTTCATGTCATCCTTACAGTTTTTTTTTGTTTTTACTACAGGAGTTAATATTGATGTTTTATATTTGCGATTTACAGCTATGATTAGGGATTTATTAAATTATGATACATAGGTTAGCCACATATGCGTTGCGTTGACGCACTAACACAGAACAGCTAAGCAGACAGTGCAGCGCTATTTTCTCTCCCATTTAATCTGTCCGTCCGATTGGCGGCGCTCACAAAATGTATGGGCGCTATGCTAGCCTTCCGCACGTAAAACTGTCAGTGTGACACACACTCACACACACAACACTCACTAGGAACTTGTGCGTGCGTCGTTTATGCATCCTCAGGCCGAGGTCTCCGACGAAGGACTCCCCGCACACCTCGCACGAGTGGCGTGACGGGTGCGCCAGCCGCATGTGCGTCAGCGCCGACGTCGACTTGCTGCCGACACACACACCGCGTGAGACAGACATATACACACAGGGGGGAGGAAGCGAGATAGAGCACCTCGCACGAGTGGCGCGACGGGTGCGCCACCGCATGTGCGTCAGCGCCGACGTCGACTTGCTGCCAAACGCGGAAGATTGTTAAACATGGAAGTAGTGCAAAAGGTTAACCTTTCAATATGTTTGTAAAACAAATAGATGTGTACATCTAGTTAAAATTTAACGCTCACGGATTTCCCATGAGTCTAATAGAAATACTAGTTAGTAGTGTGCTTTTGAAATTGTCGCAGTTTTGGAGTCCAAAATTGCTATTCTCTATCTTCTACAATCTAATCTATGTATGTATAATGCAATCAAACCATAATAACAAACTCGTAAAATGGGACTCCACATATCTATTTAAATATTATACTATATTTTGAGGACTTATGTTATGACAGTTCATGTCGAAAAGAATGGTAATTTTAATTCGTGTTATATAGTAATATAGAAACTTACCCAAACGTGGCTTCACATAATTTACACTTGAATTTAAAACCATTGTGCCATTTGTTGTGCTCCTTTGCTCGATAGCTGAAAAAAAAATCAGTTAATTAAATACTAATAAGTAGGCAATTATACTGTTTTGTTATAATTCATACTAATAATATAAAGCAAAAAAATTGGTTGCCTGTAAAGTCTCTTTACGGACGGTAGTTTGACGTGACAATTACGAACTGAGCCGATCGCTCGAGCGTTCATGCCGCGCTCTCGCTTACGGAACGCGACAATGACGCCATCTTTTTCGTACAGCCCGTAGTATCGAGTAATTAAACGCGGCTCCGCCCACGGCACGCCGCTCACCACGCCCGACATATCGCTACAGCTGTGACTTACGCGGAGCGCGACACGTGGTCGCACAGCGTGCACTGGAACTTGCGGGCGTGGGCGGCGATGACGTGCGCGCGCAGCAGACGCGGCTCCGCCCACCGCACGCCGCCCACCACGCCCCACATATCGCTACAGCTGTGACTTACGCGGAGCGCGACTCGTGGTCGCACAGCGTGCACTGGAACTTGCGGGCGTGGGCGGCGATGACGTGCGCGCGCAGCAGACGCGGCTCCGCCCACCGCACGCCGCCCACCACGCCCCACATATCGCTACAGCTGTGACTTACGCGGAGCGCGACACGTGGTCGCACAGCGTGCACTGGAACTTGCGGGCGTGGGCGGCGATGACGTGCGCGGGCAGCAGACGCGGCTCCGCCCACCGCACGCCGCCCACCACGCCCCACATATCGCTACAGCTGTGACTTACGCGGAGCGCGACACGTGGTCGCACAGCGTGCACTGGAACTTGCGGGCGTGGGCGGCGATGACGTGCGCGCGCAGCAGACGCGGCTCCGCCCACCGCACGCCGCACACCACGCACTCGTGATCGCCGCTCTTCTGTAAAATACAGACAATTATTTAGCGTTGCTATCACATGACGCTACGGGTCCCTTACGGAACCCTGCAATATAAAATTCAAGTTAAAAATAAAATAAAACATCGAATGCCTTACCGGATCATGTTTCATCAAGTGATTATTGAATGTGGTCTCTGATATGAACCCTCGGAAACACCGATGGCACTGGTATTTGGACTTGGTGTAGTTGGCCGAGGTCTTCCGAGCCTCCAACTCTTGGAACTGCTCATCCACGCTCAGTATTATCAGTTTAGCCTCTTTTAAATCTTCAACACTTTCCTCTTCCTAGAAAATATTAAATAAGACATTTTATAAACATGAATTAGTTAACAAATAAACTTTAAAAAAATATAATATACAAAAATAATCAAAATAAATAGGTCTAAGGTAGGTAATGATCTTTTAATTAAATTGATTAGTGTCCGTTTCTGAACAAAAATAAACTGTATGCATGAGTATTCAGCAGCTTTGTTCATTGAAAAATATTTTTACGTTGGTCAACCAAAAGCACTAGTAAATAAGATGAACCTTTGTCAAAAAACTGAAAAAATATTTAGTAGATATGGGTATTGGGTAAGTGTCTTAAAATGTCTAATTCTCAAAAAGTTATACCATTTCGATATGATTATCTTGTTCCCTGTCACTTTCATAGTCATTTCCGGGGTTATCTATCTCTATACTACTCAAGTCGGGCTCAATCTTAGAGTCATCCAATTTTTTCTTTTTCTTTCTGGTTTTCTTGACTTTGTCTATTGTTTTTTCACCCTTTTTCTCTGCTAGACATTCTTCTATCTTGACTAAGCTATCTAAATCTAGATCGTACTCTTCCTTGATGGGAACAGGTACTGCTACATTCACGATTGGTTCCTTATACTCGATCTCAATGAGTGGTAATGTGTTGCTTCTAGAGAGGCTTATGAAACATTTTATTGGATTGGACTGTTGGATTGACGTGATATGATTTTGTGTTATCTGAAAAAATATATTTTTTTAAATCCTATCTCTCTCCGTAGGGCTGCTGGAAGAGATTTCTTTTTAGAAATAAGCAGATCCTTTCTGTCGTCTTTCTGTGTAAACTGTTATATTGTTATGTTTTCCTGTGCACAATAAATTATAAAATAAAAATAAATAAAATAAATACATATTATTATTAGTCTTAGGCATATAAGATTGTTTATTATTGCCTGAAATACAAAATAATAAGAAACAAGTTTGCAAAATATGGCTATTGGCAAATACAATGTTTGGCTGGAGTCAATTATTGATTTATTGTCCGAAAGCTTACCAGGCATGCAGGCTCACCTCTTTCTGGTTTCCAATAAGATACTTCAATACTTCTTGGGTGTAACAACATTTGTCTCGGAAGGATGAGCATTTTACTAGCATTATGCTGCAGTAGCTGCAGATATCTCGGGGCAAACCATCTTCTCTTGATATCTAATAAAAAGTGGAGTACAAATGCATGAAATGTGCATGACCATAATATAAGGTAAGAATGACCAGCAACTATGGAGTTTTGGTCGCAGTCACTTTAGGAGGTATCCAGTTCTGTAGATTTATTTCACCTTCAATGAACTATAAAGCTCAATTTTTTTCTTGTTTTCTACAGGATAATATACCTGGGTATACACTATAATGTATTAGAGTGTTTTATTCAAGAGTGGTTAATTTTCACTCAGAGAATACTTTGTTAATCTTTCGCAACGAAAAAGCATATTTTGACCTCACAAAAAAAAATACAATAATCATCATCAAAATCTGAACAAAGATTTCATTTCAAAATTTATTTGAAATTGAGTTCACACATTATCATAAATTATTGTTCGGCGTGCATGAATTTATAATTTTGATGTAATAATTCATAAGATGAGGTATTGTTTAGTTTGGAAATGTTTAGCCAAATGTTATAATTAACTACCAAACTTATGAACTTCTATTGGATAAGATAAAAAAACAGTAGCCTGCCTCACAACAAATTCAAATGATATTTTTTACTAACTTGAATTGTGAAAGTAGTTTAGTATAAGGTTGTAATTAAGTATAAACAAAATAATTAGCATTTTATTCGTTATTAATATTAGGTAGGTACCTGTGATCCAGTTAATGTTTCGTACGCCGTTTTCAGATTGTACGTAGTGTTTATATCGTATAATCGTATGTCCGTAGCCAAACATATTCGACAAGCCAACATTTTATTTATGTATTTTTGGCCTCTAACTGTTTTAATAACTTTAATTGGGAATTAAAATATTAAAATATTTTGAAAAATAATCTCAAACTCAAAGCCACTCAAAGCATCGCTCAAACTGTCAAATTGCTGTCAAACTAATGTCAAAAACTTGCCACCATCTTGCCACAGACCACAGTGCGTCAATAAGTCGTGTTCGTTTGATTTTTCAATGAAACGTGCTTTTTTGTATTCCCTCCAAAACTCCGTCGAAAGTTTCAGTAAAGCGTCTACCACTTAACTGAATCGACCGACTTCACTCCTTGACTATAGACTTTTACAGACTTTAGACCTGACGATGTTACATGAAAACGATGCTAATAATTATTTTAGGAGGTATACGGTTTTCCCGCCATTTTCCTTACCTTTTTACATTGTCTGTGGCACAACATACGTGCTTTGTGTCAAGTTGCCAAAAACGAAGAAAAAGAAAGAAAAAAAGGCCGCCATCATAATAAAAAGAAGAAAAAAAAAGGGATGACACCAGTCAGTATATTATAAGTCTATGGAGGTAATAATACTTTAATCTGTGGATGACACTATGTTGTTGCCACTTTTTTTCTTCACTTTTTCGGCGCACTACAACCACAACAGTGCTGCCAATAATGGCGTAGTATTTTTTTTTATACACCTTGTATTAGGTATTTCAGTATTATCATAAACAGGTGTAAGTTGTAACAAAACTAAATATGCTGTTTACACACTAAAGCGGGGAATTCACTACCGGGCCGCCCGTCACGGGCAGGTGCGTCGCAACTCGCATGTCTGCTCGTCAATTCCTAGGTACGGGCACAGACATGCCCGTCGGCCCGTGCTCGCAGCCTGCCCGCGAGCTCGCATTTTTCCCGCGCGGGAATTTTTAGTAACAAGAAGGGTTTAACTAAAGATTTGCTTTAGCTCCAGGGCTCCAGAATGGCTGCAGAAGTGAGAAGGATAAGCTAATCCATACTTCCATATAGTACCAATATTATAAATGCGAAAGTCTGTCTGTCTGTACCTCTTCACCGCTAAACGGATTTTGCTGAAATTTGGTATGGAGATACTTCGAGTCCCAGGAAAGGACATAAATAATACTTTTTATCCCGAAAAAATGTACACACGTTTTGGTGCAACGGAGTTGCGGGCGTCATCTAGTAAGGCTATATTTAAGGGAAAGGGAAGAAAAAAACATTTAGTTATTTACTTATTACTAAAAAATCTTTAACACTTTGCTCTTCAGCTGTTTTGAAACAATTCGCTGAATTCCCGTTGCCCCAAGGTATTTAATCTGAAAATAAACAGGTATTTTTAAACAAAAACATGCTAAAAGAATATCATATATAAATCAAAGATTGTAAGAATGTTTTACATTGTCTTTCGGCAACAATTAACAAAATATATGGGATTAATACTTGATGATTATGATGAATTGCTATACATTTTGGCAATGCTGTAAGTCTATAAACATTACAAATCACTGATCTGTATAATATGTCAGTCAGATTCATGTATATGGCGTATGCCATCTTGGAGGTTTTTTATAGTAGTCCAATTATTCCCTTCAACAATAAGAGTGAATTGCACCAGAAGCGTAGTTAAAGTTAAGGTTAAGGTTATCGTCAAATATGGCGACTTTTGCTAGGGATTTGACAGTTCATTTCACATTTTGATAAGGTTAAAGTTAAAGTTATTGTTAAAGTAAGCCGTTAAAGCTACTATATACGTTAATTATAGTTACTATAACCATAACTACAATGCAAAATGTCAAATCTTTGGTTAAAGTCAAAAATGGACGCCATATTTAACGATAACCATAGAGCTCGACAAGGCTCTAAAATATGATCGTGGCGAAAAAAGGAACTAACGCTGTCATCATACAAAAACGCCAGTTTTGACAGTTCTCCTTTACCAGCAGCGCCCCGGCCCACGTTCATTTTAAGCCGTGTCGGACTACCAACAGACATCTGTCAAATTTTGTGGTCAAAGTTAAGGTTCAAGTTAAGTTATCCTTAACTATAACCATAACTTTGACCATAACTGTAACTATAACCACGCCTCTGGTGCCGCCCACCCTAAACCAAGTAACATAGCTACTGAATAGATAAACTATTGTCACAAATCATCAGAAACTGGGCATGACACTGTCATGTCAATATAATGTCCATGTTGCATACCTTACAATGTCAAAACAATAATACATACCTAGCATTTCCATGTGGTCATATTCTCTCATGTCGATATGGCCAGAATCTCTCATTTGTATATGCTGCGGACGTAAACTTGTGTCATAGGAGTTTCTGACTACGCGTTGGGGGCCTTTATCTTTGTTGGGGCCCCTGTGATTAGAGGCTCTTATTTCGTGGTCGGGGCCTCTGTTTATGTTGTTGGGATTTAAATTTTTTACAAGGAAGCCCTGTATTTCGTGGTCGAGGCCTCCCTTTTTGTTGCTGGAATTGGAACTTCTTACCAGGAGGCCTTGTATTTGGTGGTCGGGGCCTCCTATATTGTGTGAATTGGACCTCTTTACTAGGAGGCCCTGTATTTCTTGGTCAGGGCTTCGCTTGCGTGTTCGTGGTCGGTGACCTTGATCGGGGCCTCTTTTTTTGCTGTTGGGGCCTCCCTTTTCATGGGCGCGGTCTCTTATTTTATGATCAGTACCTCTTACTTCACGGTCTTGACCTCTCATCTCTTTGCGGCTGGTACCTCTTATCTTGCTGTCGGGCAATCTTATTTCGTGGTTGAAGCGCCTCATCTCCGTGCGATTAGAGCCTCTTATCTCGTGGTTGGTGCCTCGAATCTCGTAATCGGGGCCTGGAGTCCCGTCGTTGGTGGCTCTTATCTGGTAATCAGGGCTTCGTATCTCGTGGTTAGTGGCTCTAATATCGTAATTACGGCCTCGGATGTCGTGGTCGATGGACGTGATCGCGTAATCGGGGCCTGTTATCTCGTGGTCGGGGCCTCTCATCTCGTTGGTGGCTCTTATCCCGTGGCCGGGGCCTCGAGTCACGTCGTTGGTGGCTCTAATAATCTCAGCGCCTAAAATCTCGTGGGCAGGGGCACTAATTTCATGGTCACGGTCTCGTCGGCGGCGGGGCTCGCGCGGGGGCCGCGGTATCTTCAGGTGTACGTGGTTAATGTGCCCCTGTAGCACGCTCTTCGCCGTGTAGGACTTTCCGCACAAGTCGCACGGGAACGGCTTCAAGCCCGGGTGCGTCTGCAGCAGAAATAAAGTATTACACGAATATATTATTATAGTTATGCATAAATAAAGTTTAACACACGCACGCACGCACGCACGCACACACATACGCTAACACAAGATATTCCCATAATATCTGTAGTTGATTTTACCACTCTCTATATTAGGATGTAAGCGTGTTTACACACGGCGCCGCAGTGGCAGCGTTTTTCGCCGCCGCGGCGCCGCACAACTCTCCACCGCAGGTTGTGCGGCGCGATCATGGGTCTCGTATGTTACTTGTCTCGTATGTTTGTTGAAAACTGCGTCACCGCTCGCCGCCACCACAGCGGCGCCGTGTGGAAAGGGCCCATAGAAATACAAATATGAGTATGCAGCGGCGCCGCCGCGGTGGCGGTGCCGCTGCCGCTGCGGCGCGTATGTAAAGTGTAAACACGCTAACAGTGTGCCGAGTGTGAGTTTTTTGTTTGACATTCGATCGTGAACACGTTTGGCGTTTACTAAGATTTTGTATGGGAGCTGGGCTCACTCCCGTGAGCATCGCTAGGTGGCGCTGTACACATTTCATACAAAATCTTAGTAAACGCCAAACGCGTTCACGATTGAATGTGAAACAAAAACTCACACTCGGCACACAGGATATAACTGTATCGAGTTAACTGAGAAACTAGCAGCGCTGAAAGATTTACTTTTGACTTCTTCTACAAAGATCAACGTATCACCAATTTATAGCAGGGCCGGATTTATATTTTTAATGAGTACAACACGGGCAAATTAACTTGACGCATCGCTGGAATACAATAACCTGGCCGCTCCATAATGACGTCATCAAACCATGCGTCAAGTTAATGTGACAGTGTTAACACATGGCCTATACATAAACTCAGAGCTGTATTAATTACCACTGCGAGATGTCTCTGCAGGTTCTGCTTCTCGGTAAAGGTGTTGTCACACAGAGGGCACGCGTGCGTCGTGCGCAGCTCGCGCGGCAGGTGCGTCGCGCGGTGCTTCTTGTAGTTGTTGACGAAGTGGAACTGTTTGCCGCACTCGCACCGGTACCGGGGCTCGCGGTGCTTCTGCATGTGCACGTATAGATAGGTCCGGCTCTGAAAGAATTCGAAAATAGAACAATAATTATTTGAAAATAGAAAATGGAAATATTTAAATCTTTAATCTCTTCTCTAATCTCTTTTGACTTCTCAAATCTAATAAATTACTTAACCTTTTATTTAAGAATGAAATTATTAAATAATAATCATTTATTATTTAATAATTTCATTAATAATCATTTATATATAATCAATAATCATACGGGTGGGTCGATATTGTTCTAGTTTTTTAAAAGCTGACATGATAACGAGTGTTCTTACTTCATCAGCCTGCTCAGTGCTGAAAAATTTGGGCTTTTCTTTTTTTTATGAAAGGTTGCAAGCAACTTTCAGGGATTTTATTGGTTCAATATTTTGTTTTAAGCGCTATTTAACATAATATTTCTTATTCTACTAGATGTTGTATGCATTTCAAAAATAAATAATTATAATATCGTCAGTAAAATTACTAGTGACTGGACAGTACCAGTCATTGGACAAAGCACAAAAACACAATACGTATTGAGGTTACTTTAAAAACTACCTGTATTAATATTTTAAGAGACGCCTGATTAAAAAATAACAGGTAGTTTGCAACCAATGCGCAGTGCAAACGGCCCGGTTCCCGGTGTCCTTTCGGGGATTGAGGGGTGTTTTTGTGCTCTGTCCAATGACTAGTACTGTCTGTGGGGAAAATGCGTGGAGGCCCAAAGGAAGATCTTCCGACCGAGCGAGGTGTTATGCTCGGTCAGGCCGGAGCCCCCATGATACATCTCAGCTGTCGTATATATACCGCCGCGCTCAGAAAACTTCGATAGCGCGATGCAGGAATGTTAGGCGAATGTGGGTACCGCCACATCACTCCCCCCCGAAGACCGGAGGTCGAATCTTGAGTCGCGTTCGCTTGAGTCGCCAGTGCCAGTGAGTTCCAGTGAGTCGGAACTGTTGCAGTGAGTCCCAGTGAGTCGGAACTGTATGCTGCTGCACGGGATCCAGTGAGTCGGAAAGCTGCCGTGCGGGGCTGATGCTACGTGCTGACCAGGAGAGATGTGCTCTGCTTGCTGACCGGTCGGTGTAGTGAGAAAGCCCGATGATGCCGATGCGGAGTCGCCCAGGCCGCGGTACATTGCAGCGACTAGTGGACGATGTAACCGATGAGGCGATGCTGGCTGGCGCGGTGCGGAGGGGCGGGGAGTGATGATGATGAAGGAGGCGTGTTCTGTCGAGGGTCACCAATGTGGGGATAATGCGTGGAGGCCCAAAGGAAGATCTTCCGACCGAGCGAGGTGTTATGCTCGGTCAGGCCGGAGCCCCCATGATACATCTCAGCTGTCGTATATATACCGCCGCGCTCAGAAAACTTCGATAGCGCGATGCAGGAATGTTAGGCGAATGTGGGTACCGCCACATGTCCAATCCAATTTAATAATAATAATAATAATAAACATTTATTCAAGACATTCACACCACACTACACTTAAATACAGATATTAAAAATTAAAACAAAACACTACAAACAATAAAAGGTAAAAAGAAAAAACACAACATGATAATAATAACATAAAAAAAAACTTAAAAATTAACCTTGTTATACTAGGGTCTGGGTCGTAGTAGTGTAAGGCAGTGCGATGCGAACATACCGAAAAGGACTCCACTCAGGCTGTGACCATGGTATAGGATACCTGTACCGTGATCCCTGGTATTATGATTTATGTGGAACCTGAGTAGTTGTCAAGCGGATGACAGACAACAAGCAGATACATACTATTAGAAATAAATAAATACAATATTATATTATAATGAATTACATAAATTTAATATTTACATAAAATTTGACGACCTCTGTGGCTCAGTTGGTGAGCGAGTTGGTAGCTCACGCCGGGATTCGCGGGTTCGAATCCCGCCGAAAGTTTTCAATGTTCCTGGGTCTTGGACGTGTATTAATATAATATAATATATGTATAATATAATAAAAATCTTAAATATGTGTAAAGTAAAAAAGTATTAAATATATTTCCGTTGTCTGGTACGGGGTACCTGTAACACAAGTCCTTTGGGTACTTAGCACGGGACCGGACTGACGTGGTGTCAAGCGTCCATAGACATTATTATATTACTTCACTAGTACAATCACTAGTCACTTACATTAAACGTTTTGCCGCAGAGGTTGCACTGGACTGGTTTCATGTTGAATCGCTTGCTCTGCTTGCCGCGGTGTGCGCTCCGGAAATGCTTGATGTAGTCCCTCTTCGTCAGCTCTAGCCCACACTGGACATAAAAAACATAGCTATAAGGCCTCAGCCTCGAAATCAGCGGGCAGCGGGGCGGGAGCGGCAGCGCGGGAAGCCGTCTAATATGATGCGCGCCGCTCGCCGCGCCGCTGGTTCCGAGGCCAGTTTCGTATAAATCTATACATTCAAACGCGCCGCTCCCGCTCCGCCACCGCCACGGCCCCGCTGATTTCGAGATTGTAAGATGGCTTTCCGATCCATGCGGCACGCGAGTCGCGACTGCGACCAAACAAAATTTAAATAAAATTCCTTTTACTATAAATAATTATACCTATAGCTTTATTACATAGTTTTAGTTTCTATAGCTTTGGACGCTTAGGTCATAAAATGGCACTTTATTTGAATTTTTGTAGGTGACGTTCCGGTGACGGCAGTTCCAGTTTTAGTAGTACGCTGGTAGTACTAAAACCACCCTGGGCGAGCTTTCTTCAGTGCCTATTGTGGTGGTAGTGCTAAAAAAGGGAAGTCTGCGGCGCCCTTTTTTGTTTGCCTTCGGCGCCATGGTCGGTCGCCTTGCTTCGCTCCCCACTAACGCCGCTACCAGGTGACGGATGGACAAACAGCCTTAGGGTTGATTCATACCGCAACGCGACGCGTAGATGCATTTCTAAATTTGTACTGATTTGACAGATGTCAATTGCGTGAGACGTCTTTGAAATATGTCAAATCCATACAAATTTAGCGCGTCGCGTTGCGGTCTGAATCAACCCTAAGTCCTGCCAATGGTTCCTTACCTCTTCACAGGGATATGTCCTATCCCTGATTCTTCTCTGCATTTCGACACAACGCGCTATCGCATTGACGTTCTTTGGTGTATTAGGCTGTTTCCTGGAAAATTACAATACTTATTATTTATACATACTAATATTATAAATGCGAAACCGTGTCTGCCTGTCTTGTCACCTTTTCACGCCCAAACCACTGAAATTTGGTATGGGGATACTTTGAGTCCCGGGAAAGGGCATGGGGTACTTTTACTAATGTACGGTTTCCGCGCGATAAACAAATTTTGGCACACAATACACTATGATTTGATGACAAAAGGCTTTAAAATTTTACACATCAAAATACAATGCTATTTTAGTACTTATGGCAATTTTTACAGCGCCTCTTAGCGGTCACTTGCGGAACTAAAATCGCCATACTAAATGTTTACGTAGTCGGTATCGAGTATCGATAAATACTATAGCTTTAATACTTACACTCTCGAGTGGCCACATGCGGCCGCGAGAACAACGACAGATTTTCAAGAATCCGCGATCGAAGGATTAAACTCATGGTAGAGCCTACGGGACGTCTGGCAACGCTGGTGTGCGTGTACGTAAACGAGCGTACATGTCGACATGTGCGTGTACGTATGTGTGAACGCGCGTGCGTGTACGTCTGTGTTTGTACGTGTGTGTGCACTTACAGGATGTTCCCGCTGTTGTGTAGCGAGGACATCTCTAGGTGTCGGTCAAAAGCCTCCTGAGACACGAACAGTTTTTTGCACACATTACAAAACGGACCAGACAGCACCTGCAAATGTTTAAAATAAATCAGCCGAACATAGCATCTCCTCCTTATTAGGGTTCCGTACCCAAAGGGTAAAAACGGGACCCTATTACTGAGACTTTGATGTCTGTCCGTCTGTCTCCAGGTTGTAACTCAAGAACCGCTATAGCTAGACTTCTGAAATTTTCACAGATGGTCTTCACCTTGCGTCCGAAAACCCCAAATATCTTACGGAACCCTACTTTTTTCCAAAATAAAATGTAGCCTATGTTCAGCAGAAATAATGTAGGATTCCAATAGCAAAAGAATTTTTCAAATCGGTCCTGTAGTTTCGGAGCCTATTCGACCCAAACAAACAAACAAACAAAATATCATATCTTTCCTCTTTATAATAGTAGTGTAGACTACGCGTCGATTTGATAACCTCCTTTTTTGAAGTCGGTGAAAAGTAAAAATTGTTGATAATGTTTAGGACTGTGTATGTATTATCGGAGTACTGACCTCCCCATCGGAACTGTGCATCATCCTGACGTGCATGCTCAATCCGTGTTTGCTGATGAACGTGTACCCGCAGTACACGCACGCGTAACGCGCGGGGTGGTTCCGACGCACGTGCATCTCGCACGTCGACGCGTAGCTGCAACACAAACATATTAATAAGTAGATGACGCCCACAACTCCGTTGCGCCAAAGCTCATTTATCGCGCGGGAACCGTACATTTTTCCAGGACAAAAAGTTTCCTATGTAAGGTCCCGGGAATCAAAGTACCTCCATGTCAAATTTCAGCAAAATCGGTTCGGCGATTTGGACGCGTAGAGGTAACAGACAGACAGACACACTTTCGCATTTATAATATTATGTATGGATACACTATGAAATCTAATAATAATATTTTAAAGCGGAAGAGGTTGTTTGTTTAAACGCGCTAATCTCAGGAACTACTGGTCCGATTTTAAAAATTATTTCGTTGTTAGATAGCCCATTTATCGAGAAAGGCTATAGGCTATAAATTATCACTCGACCAATAGAAGCGAAGAAACAGAGGAAAATGTGGGAAACCCGGAAAAATTTTTAAAGGCGCTTATCTCGCGAACTACTGAATTTTGAAGTTATTTGGCACAGATGTTGAGTAGACCAGCCTGCCTTTTTTTTTACATGGGGAAATGCTTTACGCATCCCCGGCGGATTGGGGACATCAGCCGGGTATGTGGGACTCTCCGGGAGCTACCCACTAAAACCCCATGGTGCTCCACTCCCCGCTAGGCAAAGTTACGGGCACGATCAACCCACCGCAACTTTGCCAAAGACCAGCCTGCCTAGCATACGCCAACGAGATATATCACTCTACATGTTTCTCGATGTTTGATAGTTTGTATCTTCATCTCTATTGACCCTAGCATGACAAACATTTTTTCTCGCGTAGATCTATCATCGAAATAACACATTTTTATAGAGTTTTGTCGAGATAATGTCGAGATTTTGACATTATGAGACGAGTAGTTTTTAATTATCTCGAGAGTGAGTTATCTCGTTGGCGTATGCTAGGCAGGCACGTGAAGGGACATAGCTATTTTTTGCGGGAAAATGTACGGTGTCCGTAAAATTCCCAACTTATGCGGGCGAAGCCGCGCGGAACCTCTAGTATATTAATAGCCTATGAAATGTACCAATAATAGGATCATACTGTAATGATGCACAGTGTGATGGCAGTGATGATGATTATGAATGTGTGTGATGTGATGTTGAATCATTATTATTTTCTTAAATCGACCCTGAGGCTTCCAAAATCGTATCCACAGGGTGTAACAAAACTAAGTGACAATACTTTAGGGTCTGTACGTGTTCCTTGTAGAATGTAGAGAGTTCACTGTGAACTTTCACAGTGAACTCTCTACATTCTACAAGGAACTCAAGAACAAGGCGGCACTGAAAGACCAAATTGTTTTCACTTCTGTATGGGTAAGCACTAAGCGCCCCAGCGTCACGAGTTCCCCCAATACAAAAATGAAATAATAACTGTATTTTAAAAAGATAAAACCGACTTCAAAATTATTGTACGTAATTGAGAATAAAACTCCGTATCTCCAAAACTACTGAACCGATTTTGATGAAACTTCCACTGTTTCCTAAGTAGAACAATACCTAGTACAACAAAAAAGAATTACTGAAATCGGACCTGTAGTTCCGGAGATATGCGAACACAAACATAAAACATACATACATACACTTTTGAAATTTGGCACATTTGTTCAGACGCTGATATGGACTAACATATACAAAAACTGGGCAGTTCTTGAAATATTACATACATACGCGTCGAATTGATAACCTCCTTTTTTGAAGTCGGTTAAAAAAAATATCTTGTTTGGACATGTAACAGACAGAGACACTTTCGCATTTGTAGTCTTAGGCCGGTATAAATAGTCAGTACTCAATATGCATCTCGGTCTCAAGACACGGTTCAGGCTCTGTGATTGGTTGGCTGTCAAAATTTGGACCAATCACAGAGCCGAACCGCGTCTTGAGACCGGGTCGCATCTTAAGTACTGACTATTTATACCAGTCTTAGTATGGATTATGTATATTATGTTCAGTCAAGGACGCTAGTACGTAACTACGTATATTTTCAGTATTAAAATTAATACTCACTCGAACTCCTTGGAGCAGTGTGGACATTTGTGCTTGAGCCCTTTGTGAAAAGCTGTATGCCTGATGACGGACTCCCTTAAAAAACACACGTTTATCAATATAGTGCGAAAACGGACCCAAAATGGAACCTTGCGGTACACCAGCTTCTTGTTCTAGGCTTTTACAGCTAGAGATACATTGAATTGTCGATAGTATTACTTATTAGTGTCTAAACACAATATGTCGAATTTCCGCGGCGGAAGTTCGGCTTGATTCCGTCTGCAATGTATTTTATTTAAATTACCGATGACACACCATGCCGAAATTACGTCAGTATACGTTTGACATTGAAAGAAAGAAAGAAAGAAACTTTATTTGGTAAAACAATAAATACATCAAATATTACAAAGAAATTAAAATATTTCAAAACTGTATTTACCAAATAGGTGCGTACTCAGCATGTGTTGCGACAGTATAGTCGCAACGCTGATTTTCAGGAAGCGCCTTGAAATACTAAAACCAAACTTAAGTACAACGTCATAAAACACAAACAAATACATACAATTCAAATACAAACAAACAAATACAATAAAATTACTATTAACTAATAAGCCTTTAAACAATAACATTAGTGTATAGCTCGCAAATAGCCACTAACATTTTTCCAGGTATTGCTGACGTAATCATGCGGAATTTCCGCCGCGGAACTTCGGCATAGTGTGTTTAGACACTTACTCCAAATTGAGTAAAAATTATCGTGTGGACTGCAAAACTCACATGCAAAAGTTCAAAGTTGTGAAGTTGTTGTGAGTTCTTATAGTTTGAAAAATACATGATTTGCATCGGGCAAACTTCAAGTGAATATGTATGAATAATTATGTAAGTCTTACATAATTACATTGTAATAATATATAATACATAATTACATTGTACATTACATTGTAAGACATAAGTGAACCCGGAGTCCCAGACTTTTTAAAATAAAATAAGTATACAAAATGCTAAATTAGTCATTTTCAAACCTTAATAATATCATTACTTTCGACTTATTTGCATTCCCGAATTTTATATATGATATAAAAGGAAAAGTGTGTACTAGTATTACTGTGATTCCCGAATTTTCTCTAATCTCGGAATTCCGGGATTTTTATGAACAAATTATATTCTAAGAAGTCGCCTCCAAAACTTGCTAGCCAAAGATTAAAACTAATGCGAGGTAATAGATGCATTAAATTTAAAATGCATTCAGATGAAATGAAATTACAAATCACCCCCCAAATGTCTACACAACGCCATTTTTTTTGGGTCCCACACCGCCCCCTTTTAGACCTTCAGCGCCTACAGCAGCTTTTCCCGAAGTGGACGAAAACCCCCCTTGCGTTATTGCCCACTTCGGGAAAGCTACTCTAAGGGCATCCACACACAATTGAGAACTCGCATCGCATCGCAAATATCTGCGATAAAACTAAAGAAAGATATTTAACGATGCGATGCGAATTCGCAGTTTTGTGTGAGCCCTAAAAGTGTCTTACTTGTGGGTACTGGTGAACGGGCAAATCTTACAAGAGTACTTCCTCTTGTGTAGGCCCTCCACATGCTTGTTGAGATTCCACTTGGACTTCATGCGTATTTTGCAGACTGCACACTCGTACGGACCATGAGACTGAAAAATGTCATTTTTTATACAAAGTGTAACAAAATTAACCTACAATATAGAGCAAAGTCTTCCCAAAATCGTTGTTAGTAGTCCCCCATCTGCCTAGAAATCAACTTCTCTGATAGTACTTTACGGTGTGTACTGTACTCGTTATTATACAATATGTCCCGACACCGATGTCTGATCCTTTAATGCCATGATGTACAGCATTATTATCGACAAATTGGCTCTCAAATGTCACTATAGTCCTAAGAATTAAAATAAAATCCCACTTAATGATGTAGACTTAATTTTTTTGTTGATCACGGCTAGCCACGGTAATGATCAGAACGGCACCTTCAGTTTATCTCCATAGTTTGTCTATACGTCTTTCGCATTTCTACTGTAGCCATGCTACAGGTGCAGGGAAGGTTTATTATGTTATGAAGAAAGTGACATAAAGTTTACCGGATTTACTTTACAACATCAGAAGGGTAACATCTTTACCTCATCATGAGTCTGCATGTGCTCCTGAAACTTATGTACTGAATGATAGTAGCGATGGCACAAGTGGCAGTGGTATGTTGCTTCCTTGTATCCAATTTTCTCCTTTCTCTTTCTCAACTCCTGCACCGCTTGCTTCAATGTCAACTCAGTGACAGTTACCATGCTCTTATCTATCTCTAAAGGCTTGGGGCGCTTGGGGCGTTTTATAGGCTTAAAAAAGTCGCTTCTAAAAACAAAATAATTCATTTATTAACGTATATGAGACTAATATTATAAATGCGAAAGTGTGTCTGTCCATCTGTCCATAGGCGTCGGCAGAAATAATTTCCAAGGGGTGTAGATTTTAGTTTTCTTTCTTTTCTTTTTACTCTTTACATACAACAGCGACTGTCTAGACTCTAGTGTCCATTTACGTCAACAGAATACATTTAGTGCCGAAACATTAACTATCTTTGTACGGCATGGTAATTATAGGGTTACAAAATGTTGATTTCTGTTGATCCCGAGATTCCCAAGGGGTGCAAGTTCACCACCTGGCACCCCCCTGCCGGCGCCCATGCATCTGTCTGTTACTTCTTCACACCCAAACCAGTGAAAATATTTTGCTGAAAGCATGGAGATACTCTGAGTCCCCGGAAAGGACAAAGGATACTTTTTGTCCCAGGAAAATGTACATTCCGAGTTTTGCCGCAACAGAGTTGCGGGCGTTATCTAATATGAGATAGAAAAAACAACAGCTATAGCCTAGAACAGGCGGTCACCAATTATTAGTTTTGCATTTTGTAAAAAAAATATTTATTTACAATATCAATGAGAAAAGTGACAAATTTTGTTGCTTGTTTGGAGTGAAATTGGTGCAAGCTATTGACATTAAATCCTGGAGATGTTCATCAGTAAGTCAAGACCGAAATTATTATTTAACGAAGTTCATCTTCGAATATGCTTGGTCCGCAAACAAGGGGTCGGTGGGCCGGAAGCGGACGGCGATCCGCGATTTGGTGACCCCTGGCCTAGAATCTAGATTCTAGATAGAAAAGTCCCAGTGATGGATAAACAGCCTATAACTAACCCCAATAAGCGAATCATGATCTCATATACAGATTCTTTCTCCTTTTTCTCCACTTTCTGTTCTTTAACTTCTACAGGCTTCATCTTACTCTTCTTTCCACCGTTTAGAGGTTTAAACACTGGTTGGTTGTTTTCGCTCATACATTGTATGTCTACTCCATCTAACAAGACATCTAGTCCAGTTTTTTCATGTGAGTTGGAAACATTCTGCTGAATGTCTTCCTCAGTACTACCAGCTGTTATTGTAATCTGAAATGATAAGAATAATTATTATTATTTAACGCTGTCCAGAAACACAGTTATGTCGCACTTGTCGCAATAACATTGGAAATATTTAAACCATTAATGTTTATTTTCTTACAATTTTCCTGAGATTTTATTTTTTAAAAAGATTTATAGGGTTAAGTAAGAGTAAAATTATCTGATGTGTTGCTTAACCCCTCGGAGCCACAGAGGTCGACGTTCTTTAAGTCTCAAGCATGAAGCAAGAAGAATAATTATTACTATACTAACCGGTGGTACATTTATGCATTCCAAAATATTTCCACTTTCGTGTTTAGTTTGTAGATGTTGTTTCAACTCTTCTTCCGTGGGGAAGGTATCACCACAATCACAAATAATATAATGAACGTTTATAAATGTACAATACAGGTTTTTTATTTCCGATTGCATTTTTTTTAGCGGCTGGCCGTAATAACTATTACAGAAGCCGAGCTTCAAGCTTGGTTGTTAAGGTAAGGTCTGTGGGTAAGGTTATATTCTTCGACAATCATTTTTTTCTTTCATATTATTTCTTAATTATTCAGTAATTCTAAAGAATAAGCACTTTTTCTCTGTCTACGAGTAATTCCCATTTTATTTACTTTCCACTAATTATGATCACAATTCACAATCACAAGTGACATAAAATCAGGGGTGGTCAGCTCCCTAATATAGCCAATCATGAAACGGGGGCCAGACCTGGGATGCCAATGTAAAAATATTTTAAAACTCATAATTTTTTAACTGGGCACCCCAATGAGTACTTAGCATAGTACTATCATCTGTGTAATTTTGTCACTAGGAAAATGTCTGCCATTGACTTTGCTTTTTCTTGTAATTCCGTTCTTTTGTAATTATTCCAATAACTAAACTGTGCTCGCCAATTAACATTGAGTTGTGATTCGGTTCCTCCGTGTTTTGTGCTTCTCTCCGTGCTTTAGTGCTGTGAAAATTGTGTGATAGTGACTTTGCATTTGATGTGAACATTTAAGTCATAAATTCGTGTAAATAAGGTTGTAATACTGAAAGGGGTAAGACCAATAATTTGGTATGGAGATGCTTTTGAGTCCCGGGAAAGGACATAGCATAATATTCAGGATTCCGAATCCTTATTAAATTTATAACCTATCTTTCTTCTTCTCCTTCTTTAATCTTCTCCTTCTTTTTTAAAAACTGGCTACTTAGTGAATCGCCAATGTCTTAACCCTAATCACTGTTAGAACTTTAGAAGCTTAAAATTCACCTGAGTCTACAGGTACATAATAAGAAATAAGAACAAAATATTGAAGAAACTGTGTATATATAGGTATTTTATATTTGAAAATAAATGACTTTCATTTTATATGTTGTTTTTATTGTTAACTTAGTTTTACATTAGTAAGAAACTTAATTTGCTACAAGTTTCTTGCTAGTGTAAAACTAAACCCAATTTTAGATAAAAACAAAATCCTTAAGAGAACCCTATGAATTGACATACGTTCAAAATTCGCGGGTTCATGAAGTTGATGGGGGCTAGCCAATAGATGGCGTTGAAGTATTCGCGAGAATTTTTTGTACTAAGTCAATGTTTTTCTCCGCTAGGAGTAAATTTGTTCTGTGCATAAAATTGCAATTTTCTATTCTTCATTCTTCGTCTTCTTCTTTGACATTAAAAAAACAAAAAATAAAACACAACACAAGCACAACACCGGCTAGGTTCCGTTACAAGCTAACGCTCACGCTCAAGACCGTACCTAGTTTTTCCCGTTCCATTAGCATGTGAGCGTCAGTGATACAAACCAAGTAAAACGGATTTTGGAGCGTTTTCAGCGTTTTGAGAAAAGTTTAAAAAAAGGAACATAATTTTTTGGCTAAGCTTTCCAAACCTACCCCAATTTTTTGATGGTCACATGGATTGAGAGAGGATGTTTTGGATGAGAAAAACTTCCTCGTGTCACTTCCACCCCCGGAAAACCCCCTCTCCCCATTGGAGAAATTCACATTTGAAATTTTCGTCATCTTGAGATAAGGTCATGTTTTCTGGTGTTTGCGTGTTACTTACTTACTGACTTATTGTTTTCAAGGCATCCTAAGGCTGTGGTGAGTGGAGGACGATTATTTTATCATTCCAAAACTATATCATTCAAGGTTCTTGATAAAAATTAGGAAAAATTATCAAAATTCACTACTAGGTAACTCTTTGGGTTTGTTCAAGGTTTGGCTTATTAAATATTTCGCTTCTTCTTCTTCTTCTTGTTTTTTTTATTTACCTGGGATTATTTGCCACTTGACATTTTTGAAAAGACATAACAGAAGGCCCACTTAACCATGATACCGAAGGGGGGGGGGGGGGGGGGGGGGCGCAGCCCGCCCCCCGCTAAAACAAAAACAAACACAATCCAGAAAGTCCATAAGTAGGTTAGGTTATGTTAGAACTTAGACCACAACACCCAGAAATAGGAGCCCCGCGTAGCGGGGCTCCGTCAACTGATAATTGAAGCTAGTTGTGCCATATTGAGGGTTATTGGTCTCTAGGTATAACTGATGATGGATCTGAAGATCTGAGGTTGAACTTCTAGAGTACAATTCCTAAGCCGAAGGCTTAATTGTCATAAAAAAACAAAACATTACTTATTTACTAGGGAGTGTCTCCGCTGCCGGCGCCGCAGTGCATCATTTTTATTTCATTTCATTATAAATGAAAAGACATAACAGAAGGCCCACTTAACCACGGATACCGAAGGGGGGGGGGACGGGGGGGCGCAGCCCCCCGCTAAAACAAAAACAAACAATCCAGAAAGTCCATAAGTAGGTTAGGTTATGTTAGAACTTAGACCACAACACCCAGAAATAGGAGCCCCGCGTAGCGGGGCTCCGTCAACTGATAATTGAAGCTAGTTGTGCCATATTGAGGGTCATTGGTCTCTAGGTATAACTGATGATGGATCTGAAGATCTGAGGTTGAACTTCTAGAGTACAATTCCTAAGCCGAAGGCTTAATTGTCATAAAAAAAACAAAACGTCAAAGTAGTGCCATAATAAGAAAAAGAAGACGAAGGAGACAGTAGTTTTTAAGTAGTGAATTTTGTAATAATTAATTTTTACTTTTAATTTTTATCAAAAAACCTTGATTTACATTGTTAAATAAATTGAAATTTTAGTTCTCCACTCACAACAGCCTAGCAACAGGCATTTTTCCGAAGAAACACTATAAATTGTCGAGAATAGAATATGATGTAGCATCAATATTCCGAAAATTTCAAAGGTGAGTAGCTCCAAAAGTGGGGGGTTCCTCAGTGTGGATTTGGTACGGGGGGGTGTTAACCTCTCCCCCCCACTCCCCCCCCACCCCCGCTCCCCATAAATCTTGCGGTAGGTTTGGAAAGCTTAACCAATTTTTTTTATACATACATTGAACAGAACTTGGATCCTTTTCTTGAATCAATGGTTTATAGTTACTATTTTATTTTAACAAATAAAATACATTTGTCCGACAATGCTTTATGTGAATGTGTCAAATGTGTCAATAGGCGCTGCAAAAATGACGTTTTTGTATGATAGAAGTGATTAGTTCCTTTTCTCGCCACATTCACATAAAGCCTTGTCGGACTATATTATGTACCTACTTAATTTATTATTTGTTTCGTTTTTAATACCTACTTATTACATTTTTTACTCTTACTTTTATGTGCTTTTACTAACATTTTTTGAACGTTTAAGTAATCATATTTTATTATGGCTAAACTTTTATTATAATATTTCACATTGAATCATAATATGGTAACAAAACCACATAACTAGTAAATCAACAGGTACAGAAGAGATGAAAATTAGTACCAATTACATTTTATAAGAAATCATTTGAAATTTCATTTAAAACAATTTCTTTTCTAATCAAAATATTTTATTCAATGTTAAATAGTATATTTACATTAAAAATATCAATTGTAATGAAATAATATGAAGTTTTTTTTGTCTCTAGTTTCTCCTGAAAACTTTCCGAACATGGCTTTCGCAATATTATAGTCGTTAAAAGAAAAAAAAACTAGAACGCTAATTATTTTGACCTAGATTTTGACCCAATTTTGACCCATCTTCGCCAAGGGTCGTTTTTAGCGAAAATGATGACGTCATGAGTGACGTCATAGCCGCGATCAAGACGACCGCGGTCGCCAAACGGAACGGGAGGCAGAAGGAGACGTTTTTAGCGAAATTAGGCAAATCAACTATTAAAGGAACGCGGCCAACGTCAATATAATCACGATTCTAGTATTCGCTAGGAGTAAATTTGTTCTGTGCTAGAATATCACGCGTATCACAAATACTACTGCGATACTGCGATTCAGCCTATTACACCATCAATATTATCACGGAATCATGATAATATTGATACGTGTAATGCGAGCCATAGGGTAATTATTATAGTACCCTGTACCACTAGTACCAGTCATTGGACAAAGCACAAAAACACAATATTTATTATTGTTGTTTTAAAAACTGCCTGTTTTTAAAGTAAAAGAACGCCTAATTTTAAAGAAAAACAGCTAGTTTTTATAGCAAACTTATTAAATATATTGTTTTTGTACTCTGTCCAATCACTAGTCATGTTCACCCTATTCTTTTCTCTGTGGGTGCAAATTGCGCTTCTTGACTTCTTGACAAGGAGGCAACAAGGAGGTCATCAACTCATCACCATCACAGACTACTTACTAATAATTATTAATATGACTGAGACATAGACATATAATATACTGACGTAAAGACCACCTGACAACCCGAAAATGCGTGACGATTTTCGATCTGTCAATGTGTGCGTGTGCTAGTGATGTATATTTTACTATCGATAGTATAGTCCGTTCCACAGTGTATTTTTTGTCCAAAAAATTGGCCATGCCTTTTTTTTGGAAATCTTGAACAGAAATGTTATGTAAGTAATTTATTAGTATTTACATGTGTTAATTTCTTATTATGAACAATAAAAAAACACTTAATTTTTTTTCAATAAAATTAAAAACTGCCATAACTTTTTAAATATTTACTTAATTGTCTTCTTGATTATTCTGATCGACAATAATAAAAAAAAACACAATTTAACCTGATTTACATATTTCTTAAAAAAGTGTTTAAAGATTTACTAACGATTTATGTTTTTTTTTTCTTTAATTTATTATGAACGTATTTCTAATTATTTGGATTTTACAGAATTGCTACTTAAATGTACAAGAATTCGTGTAAAAAAATTTAGATCGAAATAATAAAGGGCACCGAAGTTAAAGGCTTCTAAAGTTTTCTTGGTAACTATGGTTTTAGGGTTGTCAATATTTCTGTACCAACATTTTTTACTCATTTGAACTTTGTTTTTTTTGAGCATATAAAAACCTACTTCAAATATTATTAAACTATGTGAACTATGCGGTGACAACCCTATCCAAAATTATCCCATTTTTTTTGGGTTATAAGTATCAATAAAAAGAATATTTCAGTCTTAGTTTCAAATCCAAATATGAAAAGACATGACGTTAAAAAAATTAAAACATAAATTTATAAAGTCAGTCATAAATACGTTATCTTGAACAAATAAAGCCTGGATGTTTTTCGCTATCGTAGGGCTTTTAAGACACTATTTAGACCAATTAATAAATTCTTAAAAGAATATCAAACTTTTGAGCTATAACTGTTTCTAGGTTTTTTTCTGGAAATCATAGAATTTTTTTTCAAGTACTAATTTGCATTCTTCTATAGGAATTGGGCAGTCAGGTACTCTCGTCCTGCATTTATAATCACAAATCCTATAAAATTAAGTAATAAAAATGGCATGGCCAATTTTTTGGACAAAAAATACACTGTGCGTTCGAGTTAGTTTACCTGAGTTTCTATGAGAAATAAATAATATACAACTTTGGCAGATTTTCTATTTCAAATTAGGTACCATATATTTTATTTGGCAGAAAAAAAGGTGACGATTGAAAAGTATCTAAGACACACATTGTCGTTTGGGGTGATTTTTCAATCGTCGGATATGTTATGACATGAGGTTCTTATAAGGGTAAATAATATACACATTATAAAGTTACTTATTTATTACTCAGGTAAAAGCTATCTGAAAAATCAGCCCTTACATTATTAGAAATGCAAATATAATGTTGAAAGTAAACAACACACTTAGTATTTTATTTATTCTTAAATTAAATACATATCATAATACTCTTACACACCTGTTACATTTTTAGATTGGTTTTATGTTATTGTTAAATACCGATAAGTATATCGATAAATTTGATTCAAGCACTAGCGTATATGTAAAAAATTTTTATGAAAAATTTTTCTTCAAAAATTGTGTAATTTAAGAACAATAGTACCTTTAGTTACGCAAAATATGAAAGTAAAAGGGAGGATTGATATTATTTTATTTGAAATACAGAACTAAAGACAGAATATAGCAAAAATAAACACATCGTAGCAATTAGGACATGAAGATTAATTACCTGTGAAATGTATATTTTTCAGGATTATTCCTATGATTTACACTGCAATCACTCACAGAACAAGTTATCATTGCTATATATAATAGTATTTGTTAAAAATAACAAACGATTTAAACAATAAATTTCAAATACTGAAAGGGCACAAAAACGCGTGTCGACTTGTGACGACCTGTCAAATAAAAGTGGTTACAGTTCACATTAAACTGCCTCTCTCTTTTCATCTTGTTATAATTCCATAAAGGATTTTCTTCTCTCTCGCACTCTTTGTTCGTCTATGCATTATAGGTTTATGGACTGAGATACTTTACAAATAACCCCTATACTTAGTATATAGTATAGTATACTAACCATAGATAAAATAGGTATATATCTGGGTATAGTGTATACTCTGTTGTCGCTTCCCATTCTAATTCTCCTACTCTACCAATGAGGTTATATGATAGGAGTCCGCCTTATATTTTGACAGCTGATAATGTTACTCTTTCTGACTAACGATGTAGTAATTTGGGTGAAAGAGAAAGCTCCTATCGGTGTATAAACGTCAAAAGCCTGTAATGTTATGTCCCACTTAGTAGAACATAACAAAGGAGTAGGTCTGCATATTTCATGTTTAAAAAGTGGTAATAAAAGTGTTTAGTGAACGTTTAATGCAATATATTGTTGCGTTTTGTTGTTCCGCTATTTATTAAACCATAAAAACGGCCAAGGAATGCCTCAAACACGTGGATTCAACATTACATACGTAAGTTTTCAACAACGTTTTATGGGCTTATCAATCGGTATTTTTGTCAGCTAAAAAGGATAATATTTAAGTTTAATAATCCCTTATTCGTGTTATGTAAGGCATTCGTGCTAAAAATGTCACATTAATTAATAATTTGACTACAAAAGTTGCATAGTTTTTTACGTGTATTTTAGGGATGCACCTTACTTGTAGTATAGTTTATCGATAAAAATAATGTCATGGATTATATGATTTATTTTTTCAGGTTGAAAATGCTTCAAAATAGACGACAAACAGAAATATATTTTAGACGCAAGTTTCATGCAAGTTTTTAATCCTTACTCCCATAAGAAGGCATCACAATATTGGGATTATCTTTTCAAACGTAAGTTACTGAGTATGTAAGGTAAAATTGTAACGGAGAGTAAAATAATTATTGCATGATCGACAGCTCTCACACCTCCCCACTGTAAGTACTCAATTCGTTACTTAGAGCTACTTATTGAAATTTTATCCTGGCATTAGGTACTCTTTTTTAATAAGTAAAATGTAAAATTTAAATAAGGCTAAAGTCATAATCATTTAATAAAATAAATTTAATACCTCAATCGTCGAATTCCAGACACAATATATATTTAGTTGTTATGCGGCACCTGGGTTCCGCTTGGGGCTGGATGGGTTAAGCATGGAAAACTTACATAAAGCATATTGCCCCGTAGACAATAATATTATGAATTATGTATATTATATTTTATAGTATGTAGTAGTATAGTACATTTATTGACACTAAACCATTTATTTTTTCCAGGTTATTGGAATGCTCTTAAAGAAGAGTTCAATATTATGGTGGTGACGGAGAGACCTATAGTGAAGATAATATTATTTTCAATTATTAATTTGATAATAAGATTGAAAGTGAAGAATAATATTTGGTTTAGTGCTCTATGATTTTGATTGCACACACCGTGATATTGCACAATAAAATTGATCGTCTAGACTCTAGAGTCCCGCTTAGGTTATTATTATTATAATATCATTATTCAGGGGGCGTCGAAGTATCTATTTTAAGTTTTTTTCTGTATAAATATTATTACAATATAATCATATTTAAATAGGTAAAGAAATGCACCTAAGCGTTTTTGGGATTACAATACAATACAATACAAAAACACTTTATTGTACACCAGAAATACAAAATAAAAAACATTTTACATAAGACAACATAATATAAATTACTTTAAATAAGTAGGACTGAGATACATTCTTATATTTCTTTGATAATAATAATTGTTATTCTACAAAATTTTGCTTGATAGTAATTATTAAGTTTAATAAAGTATAATATTTGTTCTTCTGTTGTGTTTTATAAAAACTGTTGATATTAGTTATTACACTCCGGACAAGCTTTCGTGGCTTATGGAGTATACATTATGTATATTATTTTTAACTATTTGTGACTGCGAGACATGTTCAATACTCGAGGACGTGATATTTGGCTACTATATTAGTTGGAAAAAAATAATATAAAAAATAATATCAATTGATCACTGAGTAAATGTAGCTTAAAGTTAAATAATTATTTACCCAACGCATGGACACCGCGAGCGGGAGGGGTAGTTGTGTGGTGTTTCTTTGGTAGCGCACGCCTCTGCACCGGCCGCATAGTATGCCTACTTGCCTAGCCGCGTAATTTACTTAGAATCCATGATGCATTTATTTTTGGGAAATTCGGAAAAACATTAAGAACCTAATTTTATTACATAATTATAATGAGAATCGAGTACAGAGTACTCTCCATAAGTATCGGTAATGTCTCACCAGTCATGTTGTATACTTAAATATTTTATTTATACAGGGTGCAATTAAACCTTCCTGCCAAATTTTTTCCAGGGCTTAAGTATCAATAGGAGAGGTCATTTAACAAAAAAAATTGGGTGTTATTTTTTAAATGACATATTTTATCCCATTTAAAATCGATGTACTTAGAACGGTTACTCGTGGCGGTGGGAATGAGCGGGGGTGACGTGGGGGGGAGGCGCGCGCGCCTGGGGCCACGTCACCACTCACCCGCCGGCGACGCGTAGTGTCCATTTTAATTGTAGTGTTTTTTAGGATAACTTTCGGAAGCTATTTCTCAACATTTTAGTGCTGAGTGACTATATTAAAAGAAAAATACGTGTATTTTTATTTCGAACAAGGATCAATATATCAAAATTTGGCAGGAAGGTTTAATTGCACCCTGTATTTAAGTATTTTCATACACTTAATAAATAGATAAAAAATACCTTTTCACCAAATTGAAAGCGACTTCTAATTTAATGAGCATAATATAATATCCTAAATTGAACACGCAGGTCGAATTGATAACCTCCTTTTTTGATGTCGTTTAATAAAAATCTATAACATAAAATTATGGTCGACTTGGTCGATAGCTGTAGTCTAATTTTATATTTTTATCGATATACGCCATCCCTACACGCACACTACAGCAATTGCACACAAGCATAAAATGGCCACGCGCTGGCGCAGAGACATGCTACTTATAACTAGCATGTCTCTGCGCTGGCGAGCTAAGAATCCATCTATGTATACTTAATCTGTGTACTCTACATTCCCTAATCTGTGCTTTCCACAGACATTATTTTCATGTAGCTTGCTACATATTATATTTCATGGCCGCTGTGCAACGCTGTGGCATAAAAATCCAGACTATCGTCCTGTAAATTACCTATGTGTAAATTATTTTATTTTTGATTTTCATCGTCACATCTGTGGCATCAGCCAGTTTTGTGAACATGTTCTGTTCATTTGTAAACCTGCATTATATTATCTGTAATTGTGGCGATACATTTCCAACGGAGGAAGATTTGGGAGAGCATATTAAAACAGAACATGTTACAACACAAAAGATTTTCGAACTCGTCGATTATAAGTGCGGAACGGTAAGTCAATTTCCTTGTCAATTTCTAATAATTCAGTAATTCGGCTCGCTTCTAAACATACCTACCTAGATCACTTCAGAAATTGGTACATTATCTACATTTTTGTAATCTTCGTCTTTGTATAATCTATATACCCGCAGAGATTTTGATTCTGTTTACCTCGTTCATGTTTACCAACATTGAATATTATGGTATTTCCCGTGACCCGTACTATATCATTGATGTTTACAATGGCAAACTAATGAGACCACCAAGTAAAAGTAGTTCCTAAATGTTCCTAAAATATATCTTTACAACTTACAAGTTAGTTGTGAACTTGTGACCAAGTTGTGACCTTTACTATACTTAATTCTGGAGTAGGTGTTTGTCTTATAAATGTTTTATACAAAACAATTGAATTGTTTGCAGTGTGAGAGGATATTTAGAACAGAAGCGGCATGTCTCACACACCAGAAAGTGCATTTAAAAAAGTTTTATAGGAAAAAAGAATTCAACGAATTTGGTGAGAGCCAAGACGTATCGACAAAGGACTCTAGGCACCCAAAGAAGAACACTATCTGTGAAGTATGCGGAAAAAAGTATGCTGTAAGTATATATATATTACTAGCTTTTGCCCTCGTTGTTTTAAATTTGTGAAAGAGTTCTTGTCTTCAGTTCATTTATTGTTTAGTTACAATTCTCATAAAATTGACTAACAACAAATACACCAGTCGGTAATGACCAGTGAAAGCCGGTGGCAGATAAAAAATTAAAACAAGCAGTCACACATGTCTGGCAGCAAGACAATTAGTTCAATGTCTTCCTGTGTAGCAAATAAAGTTTAGTTTTGAGCGGGTCATTAAAAAATTTATTGCATTGACTTATACAGTAGATCATGTCATATTTATGTATGTTACATGATCAGTTTCTCATCAATCTGGTAAAGATTGATGAGAAACTCGTCAAACCCACGGATTGATTTTCTTAATATGCATTTTTTATAGCCATCAGTTTCCATGATCTGATTGTATAACCTACGTAATAAGATCTTTTTTGTCAATCCTTGCACTGGTTTTTCAGTCCCATGCGGCTCTCAAGTACCACCAGAGAGTGCACACAGGCGAGAGACCGTACCACTGTTCACTATGTCCGAAGACATTTACGATGCCGCTGTTCTTACAGGTAATATTTTTATTTTTTTTTTATTCAAATTTTTGACGAGGCTTAAAATGCACTTGACATTTATGCCAGCCTCATAGTATTGTTCAAAATTTATTTAAAATTAATAAATTAAACTATGCGACCCTTCATTGACAATAAATAGAACCTGATTAAAGTACGGGCCTCTTGTGAAAGAGGCGTCGCCAAAATAATATTAATTTGCCCCCCAAACAAATTTCCTGGGAACAACTGGCTTCTGAGATCACGATTTTGTACACAATCCACCAACAAGTGCATTAAGTCTTCTGTAACCCTACAGTGAATACAATGAGGGGACTCCTTCTTTCCTATCATATAATTAAACTTGTTGAGTGGAACGTGTCCTGATCGCATCCTCATAGCCGCAACCAAGCTAGACCTAGAAATATTAGCGCCTTCAAACCATGGGCTCAGGCAAGGTTCACAATTTAATGTCCTGTACCAGATACCTTTGGAGTAAGAACAATCAATAAAAAATTCCCTCCACCTATCAATACAAATTTGCTTAGCTATATGAAAAAATTCTGTGTAGTATGGCTGTACATACATATCCCGACCATCACAGATAGCCTCTTTTGCCAGTTGGTCAGCCATCTCGTTGCCTAGTAAACCTATATGGGAGGGAATCCATTGTAGTCTAATACAAGATGTTTCATTAAAGTCATTTAATATTTTAAGAATATCTTATGCAATAGGTACTCCTCTAACTCCCGAGACGCAACGGATAAGGTGCTGAAGTGCAGACATTGAATCTGATAAAATAACAACCCGACATAAACCATTATTTTGAACATATCGAAGTGCTTCTAGAATTGCAATAAGTTCAGCTCTCATGATAGAAATGTTTCCTCCAAGTTTTAATTTGGATGAAACATTCCTTTGAACATCAATGAATGCAGCACCAACGCCCTCATCATTTCTAGACCCATCAGTAAACAACCTGTGATAACCGGGATATGTGACATGTAAATCATTTACAGTGAGAGATCTTAATACTGAAATATTAAAATTACGTTTAGAGTGGGTTACTCCTTCGACTCGGAGTCTCACAATACTTTTGATGTCAATGTATGACAACCACACATTCATATGGAACATCTCCAGGCTAGAAGCTGTATACAAAGGTCTATCCTTAAAAAGGTTATATATTTCAATTAAATTAGGAGTGTTCCTCCCCCTCCAAAAGTTACTAAAATGTGATAAATGTTCTATCTTCTTAGTATTTTCACTACAAAGTGACACCGATTTTAACCAATATTTACATCCGAGCCAAAGTCGACGAATGTGCAATGGTGCAATACTAAGCTCGCTTTCCATCACATGAACTGGAGTGCTTCTTATAAAGCCGCCACAAATTCTCAATGCTCTATTTTGTATAAGATTAAGTTTATTTAAATGTGTCTTCGCTGCAGTTCCATATAAGAAGCTACCATACTCAATTCGACTTCTGATAAGGGAAAAATATAGCCGTCTCAAATGTTTCGGATGAACACCCCAGGAACACCCTGACAAGGCTTTTAAAACATTGAGAAGTTTGTAACATTTTTCAGTTATTTTATTAATATGAGCACTCCACTTCAATGACGAATCAAGCCACATTCCTAGATATTTAACTCTATTAACATTTTGGAGAGCACGACCATTCATATTAATAGTAACATTAAAATTTTTCCTAGTTTTCTTAAAAATGCAAATATTGCTTTTTTCTTCAGACAACATTAAGCCAATATTACATAAAATATCTGTTAAAACTGTGATTGCCTCATTTGATTGCATCAAGTATTCTCTCTGCTAGGTTAAAAAACTTATAATCTAAAGTCATATATAAAACAAAATCATCAGCATACTGCGATATCCTAAGGTTAACAATGATATTACTGATATTTCTTGTTAAAATGTTAAATAGCAATGGAGACAAAGGTTCACCCTGAGCCAAACCTTTACAAGCACGTCTACAAATACATCTATGGCCAATTAACATCCTGCAGTTTCTATTAGAGAGAAAATTCCAAAAGTAAATACAAATCTTACGACCAATACCTAGCCTGTCCAAGTCTGTTACAAGAGCAGCTATATTCACATTATTATATGCGTTAGTAATATCTATAAAGCATGCTATTGTTGCTTTATTGTTAGCAAAACCTGTCTGAATATCAGTAATTAAGCCAGTAAGGTTGTCAAGACTTGACCGAGTACGTCTAAATCCAATCGTGGACACTGGTAATAAATTTTTATTCTCAACAAACCATTCCAACCTCCTCAATATAATAAGATGAAACAATTTACACGGGCATGACATGAGTGAAATCGGTCTTAAAGCAGAAGAGGTATTGGAATCGCGTCCAGATTTGGGAATAGGGATCACCAGAATATCTCTCCACTGTTGAGGCACTTCACCACTAGTTAGAATCAGATTAAACAATTTCACTAAAGCATTTTTAGCATTATCTGGTAAGTTAAATATCATGGAATATGATATATTGTCTGAACCTGGAGATGTGTCCTTCTTTTTGAGACAATTGTTAAGCTCTGCCAAAGTAATCTTAGCTTCTAAAATTGAGGGTTGATCATTAGTTAAATAAGGTTGCTGTTCCCCTACTGTATCCGGCGTAAGAGAGTGTAATAAATCTTTAGCTTTAATAGGATCTATAGGAGCATATTTACTGCCACCACCTTTAAACCATCTCATCTTACGCCACATATCAGGAGGGGAAGTTTCATTATCAATGCTAGAGCAAAATTCAGACCAACCATCATAACGAGCTTTTTTGATTAAAGAATCTGCTTCTGAAAGTTTCTCCTTATAATAAGAATAATTATCCGGGGTAGGATTGCGTCTGACTTTCGCTAAAGCAAGTCGTCTTTTAGCCACTGCTTCCGATAACTTAGAGTTCCAGTAAGGTTTAGGCTTAAATTTAGAGTCCAAATCCTGACTAATCTTAATCCAGGGAATAAATGTATCAGCAGCATTTTGTATAATATTAAAAACTGAATCATAGCACAACTGAACACTAGGCACATACACCCACTCAGTAAAATCCTCTTCAATTTTTTCTTTCAATTTATCCCATTCTGCTTTTTTATAATTTCTCTTTTTAATGTTAAGTCTAGTCCTTTCAAACCCAAATTTCATTTTAATCATAATATGGTCACTACCTAATGATTCATTAATTGTCTTCCACGTAAAATTAATGGCCACATCAACTGAGGCAAATGAGACATCAGGTGAAGTACATTGGATCACATCATTGACCATTTTAATTCTTGTATGACTACCATCATTAAGGCACACATAATCATTTTCAAACATTGCCTGATAAATTTGTTCGCCTCTTCGATCACTTTTCACAGACCATAGCGTATGATGTGCATTCATGTCACCAACTATGATGGTCTCGGAGTCAAATAAATTGAAAATTTCATTCCAGTCACCTTGACTTGTGTTACCAGAGGGGGGCCCCGGACAGTATATGGATATTACATGCTTCAAACCAGGAACATTGTGAATATGTAAAATTAAAATTTGAAAATCTGTATTTGACATTCTAAAAGTTTGTTGACTTGACTTCACAGATTTATGTACAAGTGCACAAACCCCCCCATATGAGTCACTTCGGTCAGCTCTGAAAATGTGATAGTTACTAATATTGATATAGTCATCTTGAGAAAGCCAAGTTTCACTAATTAATGCCAAATGAATTTTTTCCCGATTTAAAACTAGTTCTAAATTCCGTAATTTTGGAGAAACACTATTTGTATTATATACTTCAGTGGAATACTGAAGAATGTTCATAACACCATCTAATTTCTTATTAAGCCTTGTTTGCGACATTATGTGATTCAGTTATTAACTTCAATATGTAACTTTTGCAGAACTCTATAACTAAATCCTTAACAATAGAGAATATCATATTCATTTTAGTTGAAGTATCATTATCTGAAATAATTATTTTACACACACGATCCAAAAACTGTGAAAATAAGGATTTCTTGTGCTTTCTCTTTCTCAAATTTCTACTCTCTTCCTCTTTCTCTGACTCCATACTTTTGTCTTCATCTGAACTTAATGTTAACTGTAACTCACAAGATTCAATCTTGTCTTTCTGTTTTTTACCTTTCGTCTTTTTGTTATTTTTAGAAATATTGCCCTTCGATTTAGACGTAGAAGGCTCCACTGTTTCCTGAATCTCCATGTCCTCCTGAAGAATATGATTTTTTAACACATCTGCGTAGGTAGGACTCATGATGCTTTTTTCTGTCAATACTCTCTTATTTTGTTCTGGATCTATAAAACGTTCTCTATTATTTAAATCTCTTTTTTCTCTCTCTTGGTTAACTGAACGCAAAGCCACTTTATAAGTGGTGTTGTACTGAGACATATATATACGGATTTTCTTCTCGCGAAGGAAAGCTGGGCACTCACTCTTAAAAAGGGACATATGTTCACCTTTACAGTTCACACATTTAAAGATCTCAGTTGTGCAGTTAATGTGTTCTCCACCACATTTTGGACAAATCTGGGATTTAGCTGGACAGAAATTTCTCACATGGCCATACTTCCAACATTTGGAACACTGAGTGACGGGGAACATGAATGGCTCCACTCTCATACGGCAACCATATGCTTTAACATATGTTGGTAGAGTGGCACCTTGAAATGCGATTCTGATAGTTTCAGACTTCACCCATTCACCTCCTTCATTCTTTCTCAATAATCTTTTTATAGCTAATATTTCAACTTCACTTTCTAAAATTTCCTTTATTTCTTTTTCCTCCATATCAATATCAATATCTCTGATTATTCCATATGAATAAATAACTTCACTTGTTTTCCTGCATATCCAACCTCTCTTTTTGTTATTTTCACAATTCATAAATTTCTCTGCCGCAACACTGGATTTAAATCGAATTAAAACTTTATAAGGATTTTTGTAGGAAACTTTCTCAATGTCTTGCACATTTTCTGTGTTTAAAATCTTAGCAAATGCCAGCTGTTTTGGTAACAGATCCTGAGAAGACACTGCAACTTCATAAAAGCTAGGTACATCCTCCATTACTTGCGATAAATTTCCATTATCATGTGATGGTGAACGTCTCAAATTAAGTTTTTTCTTTCTTGTTACCATGACAAAACCTTCATTATTTTCCACAGCACTAGATTCATCCCTTGTTCTCTTTAAATTACTTGATACACTACAATTTTCTTCACTCCTAACCTCAAAACTTCCGTCTACATCCGAAGGGTTATAAGTTGGCGATGAGCCTAATATGGTTCTACGAACCTCTCTAGCACTCATATAAGTCACATCCGAACTAGGAGGAGGTTCCTCCTCACTCATATCACTCATTTTTATGGAAAACTCTCACAACCAAAAACTGAGGGTAGAAAAAAAACAATCAAGAATCGTCTTCACGCAATGACAACTGACGCGATTCAATTAATATTAATGTTTATTATAATTATTACAACTTAAGTATCATCGCTTATCTGTAAAATACCATATGTTTAAAATTATGTTTTTACCATTACGGTAAAATGGGTAAGCAAAATGTATGGAATAATAACAGTAAAAAATAATATAATCATATCTGGGTTTCCATGGCCCATGAACATTGAAAACTTTTTGTTCTGTTGGCGGGATTCGAACTTGCACCCCTGGCTTGAGCTTCTAACGTGCTCACTAACTGAGCCACAGAGGTTGTCACCGGGAACACTTCAAATGTAACTACAGAAAGAGCAAAGACCTTCCTGAAAAATCCGTGATAATATTACCTGCTACATGGACCATGCGACCATTCTGTGGACTCAAATATCTATACTTAATATTATAAATGTGAAAGTTTGTCTGTCTTTACGCCAAAACCACTGAACCGATTCCCAGGAAAAAACATAGGATACTTACTTTTTATCCCAAAAAATGTACGGTGCCCGGGCGATAAACGAATTTTGGCGCAACTCCGTTGCCGGCGTCATGTAATACTATCTAATATATTGTATCTGATATACATAATATATCTTCGCATCTATCATTCTATCTTCTGTCGACCTTTGAAGCGGAGGAATTCTGGCCGACTGATGTGGTTTACCGAAGGTTCCGGGGGAGACTCCGGAATGAAGCGCGCGTCACGTCGCCGTTAATTCGTGATAAAGTGTAGTTAATCTGGGGGCACGGGAGTGCCCCCGCCAAGATGAGCCAAGCGAAGCGCTAAGATTATCTATATGTATAAAATTACAAGTCCTGACTGATTGACTGATTGACTGACTGACTGACTGACTGACTGACTGACTGATTCATCATCGCAGAGCAAAAACTGTTAAAGTTACAGCCACGAAATTTGGTGAGCAGGGTTGTTTTATTAAGTAGACACCCACTAAGGAAGGAATTTTGGAAATTGTAACCCGAAGGGGGTGAAATAGGGATTGAAAGTTTGTATGAAAGTCCGTCATTTCTTAATTTAGAAACATGAAACTTTATTTTTGGGCTACTGAATAAAAATAAATAAATACGTATTTAAGCGTTTTTGGAAATTCTACCCCCAAGGGGGTGAAATTGGGGTTGAAAGTGTGAATGAAAGTCCGTCATTTCTTAAGGGCCCGGGTTACCCTCGAAATTTTCATACATTCTTAATACCAAAATCATTTTCTCATACGAAAATATTTAACATGTTTGAGTTATTTTTCAGCTTAAGATAGTAATTACCTAGGGTCCTGAACAAATTTTTTTTACAAAATATTTAAATACTAAAAAAAATATTTTTGTGTTTAAATATTTTTTAGTAAATTTACTACTAAATATTTAAACACCAAAAAATAGACAAAAACACTAAAAATATATAAATAAATAGTAAATTTACTACAAAATATTTAAACTTTAAAAAATATTTTTTATTATTTAAATATTTTGTAGTAAATTTACTATTTATTTATATATTTTTAGTGTTTTTGTCTATTTTTTGATGTTTAAATATTTAGTAGTAAATTTACTAAAAAATATTTAAACACAAAAAATTTTTTTTTAGTATTTAAATATTTTGTAAAAAAAATTTGTTCAGGACCCTAGGTAATTACTATCTTAAGCTGAAAAATAACTCAAACATGTTAAATATTTTCGTATGAGAAAATGATTTTGGTATTAAGAATGTATGAAAATTTCTAGGGTAACCCGGGCCCTTAAGTTAGAAACATGAAACTTTATTATTGGGTTACTAATTAAAACTAAATGGATGTATATTTAAGCGTTTTTGGAAATTCTACCCCCAAGGGGGTGAAATTGGGGTTGACAGTTTGTATGAAACTTTGTCAATTTCAAACCGATCGGTCTGAGACTTTGCATGCATTTAAAGCTAGTATGACGTAGGCATCTCCTAAAAAAGGATTTTAAATATTCCACACCTAAGGGGGTAAAATAGGGGATGAAATTTTGAATGAAACTTTTGTCAAATTTAAACTGATCGGGCTGAGACTGTGTATGCATAAAGATACTATGATGTAGGCATCTCCTCAGAAAGGAATTTAATAAATTCCATCCATAAGGGGATGAAAGTTTTTAGAATTTTTTTAGACTTTCGACTGATTGAACTGAAATTATTAAAGATTGTAACCTAAACTAAACATACAATAATTTTCGAGTGTCATTTGATTAATATATGCCTACTTGGCTGCGGGTCCCGTTTTTACTCTTTGCGTAAGGGACCTTAAAAGGAGAAAATTATCCATCTCCGTTATTATATTATGCTAACGCGGACGAAGTCGCGGGCAACAGCTAGTAATTAATATGTATGTTAGACATTAAGGTATATGTATATTGTATGGGCCCACGTAGCCTAATTTAAATAAAATATATAATATATTATGTTTCAGATTCACTTCCGTACCCACACCGGTGAGAAGCCGTACTCGTGTCCGCTCTGCCCCAAGGCCTTCAGTAACAAGGCAGCTCTGCTAAGACATGATAGGGTAAGTTTGATATTCAATCAATTTATTTTAACCCATCAACTTCCAAGCAGCACCCGGGTGCCACACAATTCAATATCAGCTATTGTGTCTGCGATTCCCACGATCAAAGTATTAATATTGTTTATATTATGGTACCAAAATATTGTAAATACCAACATATTTTTTAAATAAAAAAAAAATAGTACTGAGATTATAAACATTGTCAATGGAACATGTAGTGAAGATTGCATGTTGATATTCAAGTATGCTTGGGATGGGGAAAAAGGATTAGCGTGTAGTATAATTTACACACGCAGTTAGCATGGGGAAAATTCGTACAAAGACAAAACATTTGGGGGTCCGTCAAAAATGTAGCTATTGTTCCAAAAAAGTTTGAAAACCGCTGCCATATGCTTATCATCTTTTCATAATTACGATATAATGTTGCCTTCATCGACAATGTATAATATTATATTGTATAATAATATGCCTAACTTGTCTAATATTTCAGGTCCACACAGGGCTCAAACCATATGAATGTCCAAAGTGTGGCAAAGCGTTCACTCAGTCCAACTCCATGAAGCTCCACGTGAAGACTGTGCATCTGAAGATGCCGGCTCCGTACAAAAGCAAAACACGGAAAAACAAGGAGGCTGTGAGACGGGCTGTGATTAATAGTAAGTTTAGCAGTATCCATACTATAATAATATCGATGGATCGCACCATGTAAGTCTGGCCCCGTGGTAAATACCTGAAGGACTTGTGTTATGGGTATCAGACAACGGAAATGTATTTAATTCATACTAATATACTAATAATATTATAAATGTGAAAGTGTGTCTGTCTGTCTGTCTGTCTGTCCGTCTGTCTGTCTGTCTGTCTGTCCATCTGTCTGTCTGTCAGTCTGTTGTCTCTTCACGCTCAAAAGTCAAACCGCTGAACCGATTTTGCTGAAATTTGGCATGGGAATACTTTGAGACCCAAGAAAGGACATATTATAATACTTTTATCCTGAAAAAATTTACGGTTCCGCCGCAATAAACGAATTTCGGCGCAACGGAGTTACGGATATCATCTACTACTTTACATATATTTAAGAATTTTATTATATCATACACATAAATTTGATACATACCCATGACCTAGGAACATTGAAAACTTTTTGTTCCGTCGCGCGTCGGCGGGATTCGAAAAAGCGACCTCTGGCTTGAATGCTGACCACGCGCTCAACCACTGAGCCACAGAGTGCGACTGTAACTGCCGCAATCAGACACAAATGTGAATTACTTGTAATTAACTGAATATTTTAACTAAACCCCCATAAATTAACTCTTCATTAAATTAAAATTTAATCGTCATTAAATGTTTTTGAGTGCGAATTTAAGTGGCATAACTGAATATTATTTCCAGGCATGAAGATCCAATGTGTCACTGTGGACAATGACAGTTACCCCGAGGTGAAGGCGGAGCCAGAGGTCCAGGAGTACTCTATACAATACAAAGAGGTGAGATTATTCTTGCACAATACAAATCTATACTAATAACTAATAAGTAATACTAGCTGTCCCGGTGAACTTCGTGTCACTTTAAAACCTTCCCTGGACTTCGAATATTTTAAGACTACAATTAGCCCAATCCGTTCAGGTGTATTCGAGTTTTGGCATTACTAAGACAATTGAAAATTCATTTTTATATACATAATAAATATGAAAGTGTCTGTTTGTCTGTCATGCTTAAACCGCTGAACTGTTACAGATGAAAATTGTTATACAGGATGTATGAAAATTGAAAACTAATAATTGATAATACTTTAGGGTGTACAATGTACATGTGTTTCTTATATAGAGTTCACTGTGAAAGAAGCAGCGCTGAAAGAAAAAAAATTGATTTTTATGGACAGGCGCCCGAGCGTCATGAATATTTCATACAACTGTGAAAAAAGTGAACTTTCAGCGCTGCTACTTTCACAGTGAATTCACATAGGGAACAAATACACACTCTGTTACACCCTGTTTAACTTTGTCAACATATTGAACAAAATGTATCTTAATAAGTGGAAAAATTGTATATATTGTTTCAGGAGTACCAAGAGGAAACGATGTACACCACTGGTGTTAAGTCAGAGCCGGGCGTGTTCGCCGCACCCGATATCATGTACGAGGAGGTCTATGTTGCTGAGGAGTAAACATGTACGGTTCCTCGGAGAAGAGTCATTGACATACAATACATGTTAGTACCAGAGTAGAACTGAGGAGTACCTCGACTTGAAACAAACAGGCGAATCTACGAATAATAAAAACGAATGAAGAGTAACTGTGCCAGAAAGTCCGCGAGTCTACAAAATGTGACCCAAATACGTATACACGGGCTCACAGAAACCGGCGTGAAACAACGCTTGCGCTGTGTTTCGCCGAGTGAGTGAGTTGACCGGAGACCCAATCCCCTACCCTTTTCTCCTTCACTCCCTTATTTCCTTCCCTACCCTCCCCTATTCCCTTCCCTACCCTATTACCCTATCCCCTCGTAAAAGGCCGGCAACGCACCTGCAGCTCTTCTGATGCTGCGAGTGTCCATGGGCGACGGAATTTGCTTTCCATCAGTTTGCCTCCTTTTTTCATAAAAAAAAAACTTTATGCATGTATTCCGTATACAATTTTGTGTTTTTATACAAGTGACATTTATTGTCAACGGCTTTATTTCCTTTTGAATGTTAAGCTGTCTACACACCAAAGCCGCCGGGCCGGCGGCCGTCGGCCTAATTTTGAAACCAGCTTTGTCAAAATTGTTTCAAAATGAGGCCGCCGGCCTTGCCCAGCGGGTTATGCCGCGCGACTGGCCGGCAGTTTTAGTGTTTCGTAGCTATTTGTCATATTTTAGTGTGCGAAAAAGAACCTAATTCAAAACGGTTTAAGTATGGGAGTGACATTTCCATAGTTTTTATTATTCGTAGGGGCGAATATACGTGAGTTGGGTGCGTCTGTCACTTTCGACATATTTCACAATGCTATACAATGACGTCATATGAATACAATCACACAAAAACAACATTTAAAAATAAACCTGTGATGAAAATAATCAACTTGATTAATTACGATATCACAGAAACAAGTATTATAATTGTTTTATTGCTAAATACCTAATTATGTATTTAATAATTACTACAGACTTATAACCTTGGATCACAATAACATTATCTAGACGCAAAAAATCATTATTGTTTATAAAGCTCGCTAGTATATTTTTGTAATCCGTACTAATTAATGTTATGAATGCAAAAGTGTTTGTCTGCTTGTTTGTGTTCTGGACTTTACTGCTAAACAGATTTACATGGGTATGAATTGAGTAGAAAAGTAAGTAGATTATTTTTAGGGTTCCGTACCCAAAGGGTAAAAACGGGACCCTATAGGGGGGCTCCCATACAAGAAACGTGATTTTTTTGGCCTTTTTTGCTCGTAAATCGTAATCGATAATGGTAACATCTAGGCACTTGAAATTTTCGCAAAATCCTTAGTTATATTTGTACTTTAGTAATTAATAATAAAATTAAAATAAAGTAAATATTTAAGGGGGCTCCCATACAAAAAACACAATTTATTGTCTACTTTCGCTCTATACCGGTACGGAACCCTTCGTGCGCGAGTCCGACTCGCACTTGGCCAATTTTTTAAACATTTTTTTGAATATCAGCTACATTTTAAGCAGAATGTTGGTGCTATTTTATATCCATGCGAAGTTTGTTTACCGGTGCAGAGGTAACAGACAGACAAAATTTCCCATTAATAATATTAGTACTTACCGTCAAAGAAAACTCCGCTGCACTACTTCTCGATTTTATTTCTTGTAAGTAAAATATTGGATCGCAATCTCAAGAAATTGGTCCAATGGCTGTATGAAGTTATTTTACTAGTTTTAAAACAATGAATAGTGAAATGTATTAAGTTAAAAGAATGATGAACTGAAAGAGTACAGTCGCAACGTTTGAGGTGTACTCGGGCTAATCGGACTAAACGGCGGATATTTCACGACAACGCTACAGAGGTTCCGAGACGGACAAGCATCTTGGCGGCAGGCACGTAGGCTTCAGACAAAAGCAAATAATAATAGTAAAAAAAATTAAAAAAAAACACGCTTTAGCCAATTTGACATCTTGAATGTCCGCCATGTTGGATTTAAGTCACATGACCATTTTTTTTCGTATCCCTGACATCGAACCCTTTCATTTGATAATTGATACCCATATCATGGGGGTGCATTTCAAATAGCCTGCGCGCCATCTTGGAGAGGCCGCCATATTGGATTTCAATGACGTTTTTAGCTAGTCATGCTCTAGTCATGTATTGTCAAAGGTGCTTGTTCGTCCCGGAACCTCTTAAGGACCAGTTCACATTACAACGCGACCCGTTGAACAGATGGAATCGGAAGCATATTGAAACTGATCTTTATATTTTGTAGAAGATCCAAATTAAAAAATTTCCGCTCGCGTTGTTGGTCTGCCTGGTTCAGAGACTCATTTAAAAATTTCGCATCGACATGCCACCTTGCAATGTAGATTGATATGAGAGTGAACTTGAATAATAACGTCATATTATAATAATATGTTCATATTATACATTATGCAATCGAGGAAATTGATGCCTAGGCAGTTGACGGACCTACGACATGTGGTCGGCTTATGTCATTTCAATGTTAGCTGTGATCGGTCGGATTTGTTTGACTTAGCGCGACCAAGTTACCTAGGTCCGCCATCTGCATAGGAATCAACTTCTCTGATCGTACATGAACCTATAATATAAACTTAACCCTATCCCTAAACAAGATACACGCGGTACACCACTCGACTGTATGTATAGGTATGACTGGACTTGTACAAAGTTAAAAGTACCATCGAAGAAATTGATTCATAGTCAGTTGACGGACATACGTCATTCGGTCGGCTCATGTCAATTCAATGTTAGCTGTGAATTATTGTGATCGGCGCGGTCGGATGAGTTTGACTTAAAGCGTCTCCCAGACAGACGCGGGCAGCGGTGGCGGTGGCGGCGGCGGCGGTCAGTTGTTTGTACTGCCACTGCCACCGCGTGTGTCTGTGTCGTTCCTAGAACTCTCAAGTCATCCAACTGACCGCCACCGCCACCGCAGGCCGCGTCTGTCTGGGAGACGCTTTACGCGATCAAATTACATAGGTCCGCTATCAGCCTATGAATCGACTTCTCTGACAGTACGTAGTGTAAATAAATTAAGTAATAAATATATTTTATACAAAAATGTCTTATCACTATCCTGATGCATTTCAACATTTTTTCATCTCTTATATTTTCATCAAGGTTATGACGTCAATTCAAAAGTTTTTGCTACGTTTATGTTTTTATTCGCTGCTAAAAATTATTAAAAAGGCGTTTCCTTATATTTTGTGAAAGGAAAATATGCTTATAACTCTACTGGACCGATTTCGATGTTAATAGGGTTCTGTACTAAGCCTAACGCGGTTTTTAACACGCTACTATAAGCTTGAGATGTATGTATTGTACGTAAAGGAATTTTAATTGCGATTAGCATGCGAAAAAAAGCGTGTTAGTTTTTATACCCTTTATGCACGATTTTTCAACTTTACACTACAGTATAGGGACCGTGCAGAGCGACGACACTGCCACAAGTGGCGAATAGCCGAAACTTTTACGAAAATTTTACTGTCAAGCTCTAATGAAGCTACGGAAAATTAGAAGATTTCTTAACAAATTCTGAGTATTTTCAAGAATTGAAATGTATTGTTGTATTCCCGGATGTGCTAATACATACAAGAAATATAAAGGCAAATCGAACGATGTAAAATTTTACTATTTTTCTGCCAAAATATTCGCATGGCTTTGCTTAATGAAAAACGAAAGAAATGGATAAAAGGCGGTAAAAATATACGTAAGTATTTAAAAAGTTCCATGAGTGTTATGTGTAGACTAGTAAAAACACTAAATTTTGTAGTTTATAACCGTAAATTAATTTTTTATGAACACAATATGAACATAACCTATAACCATTGCTTTCTTTCAGTATACATCCAAACTGGCTTCCATCTTAATTGATATACATACATAGGCACCGCTCATTTAATTGGCATAAAGTTGCATCAAAAGTAAGGATAATTTGGAGAAGTCCTGCCAGGAATTCAACACTGAGGATAGTATTGAACTTGAACCATCTTGTCAAAGTGTTGGTTCTCAAAAGGATGATTCTTCAATTAGTTAGAAAAAGATTAGTAGTGCAGTCTTTGTGTGTTATTTAAAGAATACATACCTAAATGGTGTTTAAACTTATGAGATCCAGACTGAAATTAGTTAAAAATAGTGACAGACAAAAGTTGTGAAGATGGTATCGATCGAATCGCAGAAGGTTGAAATAAAAGCATTTATTTTAGTGAACTTGTTTTATTTTATTAATCCACAAGCATTTTCAGTAATTAATATAAGTATTTTTGCATAGTTTCATTATTTTATTGCAATATTTATCAAGTTTTTACTTTCTATGCTGTTGGATGCTATTAATTACTTTTTCAGATATTTTCTTAGTTAACTAGATAAGCTTTATACATTTTTATTCACTCTTCCATTCTTTGTTTACGGGTAGAAAGTAGAAACCCTTAATATTATATTTAATATTACAAAAATATACTTAATATTATAAATGCGAAAGTGTGTCTGTCTGTTAGCACTTCACGCCCAAACCGCTAAACCAATTTTGCTGAAATTTGGTATGGATTTACTTTGAGCCCCAGGAAAGGACATAGGATACTTTTTATCCCGGGAAAATGTACGGTTCTCGCGCGATAAATGATTTTTGGCGCAACGGAGTTGCGGGCGTCATCTAGTCTTTAACTTTAATATTTCGATCGCGGATTCTTGGAAATCTGTCGTTGTTCTCGCGGCCGCATGTGGCCACTTGGGAGTGTAAGTATTATATCATTTTATAGTGTAAAACATAAAAAAAAACTCATAAACTAGCCAGGGTCAAGGAGAATGCGAAGTCAAAGTCACTCACAAGTTACGTCTTTTACTCGCATCGCGTCGCTGCTGTCGAATTACGACGCCCTCTATAGTTTCTGCACGGTCCCTATACAATATAATAGTAGGCACTTACAATAATAATAAGTACTTATCTATTTTTATTTTGCTTGCATTTGCTTGATCAATAATTAACCCGGCGATCTTGGAAGAACGAGACACAATAGCTTAGGTATCTATTGTTCTCGCGGTTGCATGCGACCGCTCGGGCCTTGATGAATTAATGGCACAGCTGACGGAACACTCCGTCTGCAAGTCCGACTCGCACTTGGCCGATATTTATCGCTACTGCTATAGGTAATATTCTTTATTAAAGGGGTTCCCAAACTTATTTTGTTTACTGCCCACTTCGAGGATAAATTTTGTAAGCGCCACCTATTGTTTCAATCAAATGCATCCGGGATGAAATAAATCACCCCCCAAGCCTCTTCACAACGCCCCCATTTTCATTCTGGGTCCCACACCTTTAGAGCTTTGTGCCCAAAGTCACAGAATATATATTAGTAGTACCAACCAAAGTGGGCAATAACGCCCCCTCGTGGGCGTTATTGCACTTTGGGAAAGATTGCTTTATTGCATCGGCATCGTGAAAAAGTGATGTCTAAACGGTTTACGGTATCCAACAGAGTGTATATCCATACTAATATTATAAATACGTCTGTCTATAATGACCAAACTGCTGAACCGATATTGCTGAAATTTGGTATGGAAATACTTTGAGTCCCGGGAAAGGACTTTGGATACTTTTCATCCCGGAAAATGTACGGCACCGGTGCGATAAACGATCGCGAAAAACACTGCTCATAGCTTACAGCCGCGGTTTCTTTCAGAAAGTTTAAATTCTGGAAACTATTGAAACGGATTTTTTAAACAAACCTACAGGCTACAGAAGAATGTTAACTTGTCACGTCCGTCATATTTTAACAAGTATCTAGTGCAGGGGTTCCCAATCTTTTTCAGCCTGCGGCGCAGTTACAAGTAATATTTTGTCACGGCGCGGCGCCATACTCTTAACTCTACCTAGCTATTACAAAAATATACATAAAGAAACACCTTTGATAATTATTAATAATTATTTATAGTTAGATTAAGCAAGTAAATAATAATAAACAAATATTTAATCATCTGCCTGCTTTGTATAATAATTCATATTATAATTTTATTTTAAGTATAATATTTGTGGTTATGACTTATGGATAATGATGGAGGATCGACTCAGGGCGCCCGGCCCCTCTTGCCTTTCCACGGCGCACCAGGGCGCCGCGCGCCGCGCCGCCGCGCCGCGCGTTGCAACGCACAGTTTGGGAACCCCTGATCTAGTGATATACAGTACATTTTCCTGTTAAGTTTTTCATCAAATTGCTATGCAATTATCTGAAGTCGCACTTGTATAAAAGACAGCTGACTCAGCGACACTTGAGATTGTTATCACGAATCTTCTCAGTTGCTCCGCGGATGAGACGTAACGCTATTGTTTCTAGGATTTTAACCAACTGTATTTGGCTGGATTTATTTGAGTCCGCGCGAATAAGCGACTTGGCCGCTGCACCGTGAGATTGCAAGCAAATGTATCCAGGAACGATTTAGGTATTTATATAGCGGGCGCAGTCGCGCTGCCATTTACATACTACCTACATAAATCTACAATAATTTATTGTATGTAGATCTCGCGGTGTAGATGCCAAACCGCACTTACGATCATATAAATCGGGACTAATGCTATTGCTTCTTATTTTAACCGAAATTGTTTTAAAAAAGGTTCTTGACTGAATTTCTTTCTCGTTGATCGGTGTGCAATAGTGTATGTTGACTTTGACGTCGTTGTTAGATAAGGTTTGGAATTTTTATCTCAAACCGCAGAAGCAGTCAGTCATCAGTGCAAACGCCGAACTCTCAGTGAGTTTTATTTCATTCTATTACTTACTACCTAGCTAACCGTAGACGTTTTGACATAAGTATAAATTATTTCTAGTATCAATATAAATAGTAGACAAAAACCAATTCTGAGGCCTAACGAATGTACCATCGAGGAAATTGACCAACGTCATTTGGTCGGATTATGTTAATTCAATGTTATTTGTGCTAAGGTCTTCCTAGGGCTGCTGCCCTACGGAGAAACTCCTATAGTTTGGTAACGTTTTTACCCTTGCCTCTGTTCCAAAAGTAAAAATTTTATAGACCACAATAATTAAATGTTCTACAATCTACTGCAGTAATATGAGCGTAAGTTGTAACAAAACTGAATGATGATACCTTAGTGTGTGTATGTGTTCCTTGTGAAAGTAGCAGCGCTGAAAGCAGAAAGACTCGACAAAGCGCCCTGAACCCTTGGCCAAGACGTTTTCTTATCGCTTCATAATAGAACCACCGTGCAAAATGTTTGGAAATGACATTACACGAGTCGAATATGAACTTCATAAATTAATTAAAAATCAAAAAACCCGACTGCAAAAAATGTTAACTAAAAAGAACGAAACAAGACCTAATTCTGCCGGAGGCATCGAATCCAATATCCATGTTTTAATTGATACGACTCTTGCTTACGAGTTTCATGCCAGGATAAATAGAAGGTTACATAGAAAAATGTAGAAGAAGAAAGTGGATTATAAAATGCAGTCGGAGGCATGTCGCACCAAGTTTAACATTAATTAATCATAAATCATAAAATATTATGCCTCCGACTTCAGCAAAAATAATGTAGAATTCCAATGGTAAAAGAATTTTTCAAATCGGTCCAGTAGTTTCCGAGCCAAACAAACAAAAATCAAATCGTTCCTCTTTATACTATTAGTGTAGATTTATCGTTCGATTTAATATTAAAACTGCAAGTTATGTACATATTTAGAATCAGTGTTTAAAATCCTTTATTTTGATACCCCACTCGATATGCTTGGTGAATTTTTATTTTTGTTTACCTTACAATATGGCGTCAAACATCCGCCATTTTGGTTTTTTCTTAATGTCACCTATCTAAGAACACTTGGGCCATTAAGACAAATCTAACGATACCTCAAATATGAAAATCCGCTTAGCGGTTCTGAAGATACGAGGTAATAAAGAATATTACAAACATACAAGATACGCGCCAAACACATAACCCTCCTGGCAGTCGGGTAAAAAAATGCTTAAAAGTCTTCCATTATCCATACATTTATCGGTGATTATATTATGTATAGAGAAGCGATGAAGAAAACGTCTTGGCTATAGGCTCTGATAACCTATAATACTGTGGCGGTACCCACAATTCGCCTAACATCGAAGTTTTCTGAGCGCGTCAGTATATATTTTATACGACAGCTGAAATTCATCACGTGGGCTCCGGCCTGACCGAGCATACCACCTCGCTCGGTCGGAAGATCTTCCTTTCGGCCTCCACGCTCTTAATCCACAATACAAAAAAGCTTTTTCTTAATATTTTCCGATCTCACTTGCACTACGCAAGGGAAATGTTGTTTTACCTATTTTACATGCCGAGTAGGAAAACTTGTTTGTCCGTAGGGCATAAAAATCAAGGTTGCTCGATGTCATGACATATAATTTGGTCTTTATTATACACCTTCACAGCGATATGTTAAGTTTGTTACCGTAACTTGTGAAAATATAATATTTTTAGTTCGTGTTGTGTTGACGGATTTAATTTAATAATAATAGGTAAATATGAAAATTCAGTACTTTTCAATTTTTTTCGTTTATCTTATTAAACAGATGAAATCTCAGAAACAAACCAAAGTCATTGCCAGTATCAAAATAATAGTGTACGCTACACGTACACGGAATTTTACCATCCGGCCGCGGCGGCGGCGCGGCGCGGCATCCCGATTTCTTACGCTTTGATATGGCTATTTAGTAGGTAATGGCTATAAATTGTATGAACGCCGGACGGTAAAATTCCGTGTAGTGCACAAACGCCCTTAGACAATATTTTATTCATCACAAAATCCGTCGATCGCGAATTCTTGGAAATCTATTGTCTATCTATTGTTATCGCAGCCCACTTGGGTCGCTTGGGAGTTGATAGGTTAAATTATTAGGAACAACCATTATAAAAATAATTATATTATTTGTTCATAAAAATAATTAGGTACATAATATTTACATATTTACGGATACACTAGAGCCGTTTTTCCATACAAACGTTGTCCCCTGTTACCTCCCTGGATAATGCCGGTAGAGTTATAATTTTTAGGGTTCCGTACCAAAAGGGTAAAAATGGGACCCTATTACTAAGACTTCGATGTCTGTCTGTCCGTCTGTCTGTTTGTCCGTCTGTCTGTCAGCAGGCTGTAGCCTGTAACTCAAGAACCCGGTAATAGCTACAGAGTTGAAATTTTCACAGATTGTGGATTATATCTGTTGCCGCTATAACAACAAATACTAAAAACAAAAATAAGATAAAAAATTAAGAGGAGCTCCCATACAAAAAACACAAATTTTGGCCTAATTATTTTGCTCTATAATGGTACGGAAGTCGGAACCCTTCGTGCGCGAGTCCGACTCGCACTTGGCCGATTATTTTCCTGAATATCTACGGCCACTAATACAATGTCTCTATGTTTTCTTTTTCATAATTTAATTATTAAAAAAGATATAAACGTTCAAAAACCCAAAAAATGGCCAGATTTTCCGCTGTGTTCAAAGTTCAAACACCCAGAAAACAAATTTGGCAAGATTATACAAAAAATAAATAAAACATAGGAACACAGCTCAAGTCTTGCTTTAATTTTTAAATGAAAAAGTACTTAAGTCGGTTAAGTTTTGGAGAAGAAATCAGGGGACAACGAATCGTTGATTTTCTGCAGTTGTCTCTATCGCGCTCTGCGGTATAGGCTTGAGGTAAGGGAGACAGCAATAGATATTGGCCTGGCAAGTAACACACAGCACACTACACAGCTCCAAACAAGGCCAATATTATACATCAGTCGTTTAACTACAAAATAGAGTTAAAAGTATTTATTTATCTGCTGTTACCAAAACGATATTATAATCTCTTTCAATTAAGCAACACATGAAATCCTCAATATATTTATATCATTTCAAAAACTTTAACGAACATTGCTTGAACATCATCTTATAACTAAGAATATATTAATGGAAATTCTTTTCAAAATAGTAGTAATGAGTACCACATTGACACCTTATAAGTTTTATCTAATAATTGCCAACGCATTTTATACCTAATGCAATCAATTTTTTTTTATCTAAAATGTCCTAATGGACCCGTTCCGTACAAAGCCAAAATATTCAATATGAGTGCGTAAGTTTAATAAGCATAATATTATGTAAAGACTAAAGATGTTATATAAAAACATTTTTTTAATTACTGCGGTACGCATTTATAACTAAAAAATAACTGTTTACTTATATTATTAAGTATGTTAATAATTTTAAGATATTCCTTGTAAAGTCCATGTACCCTTTTTTTTTTGTAACGGTGGGAAATGCGTTACGCGTTCCCGACAGCCCGGGGGAAAGGCCGCCGGGATATGTGGGACTCCCCAGGTGCTGCGGTAAGGAAGAGCACCAGGTTTACCCACTAAAACCCACCGGTGCCTGCTCCTCCGCTTGTTGCTGGGCCGCCGGACCCGGCAGGGCAGGGGCGAAACTGCAGCGGCCCAGTTAGCGGCGTTTGCTTCACAGCAACATTCACCATGCGACTGCCTGTCTACCGACAGCTGCCGCTATCTCCGAAAGTCCATGTACCCTAGGCTAGGAAGGCCAACCATCAAATCTTTAGTTGGGCCTTATAAGGAACCACTGGCCTTCCTAGGAACATAATTATTTAGCAATATTTTAACTTGATCGAGGCATAAGTAGATTTTCTTTTATTAGTACCATACATAGTATTTATCTATTATCCTTACAGGACAATTCACTTAATAAAATGTGAGTTAGATATAGGATTAGTAACTAAAAACTTAAGTTTTGCAGTGTGCACAAATTACAATTTTTGTAACCTCCACAACCAAAGTCTACAAATAGTGAGATTGCATAGCCACAATTGCGGCTCGATCGACTCGCCACCGCTTTTGTAGCCTTAAGTTTGATGGATCTAAGTGTGTAGCAGAAATAATATGTCTTACTATGACGACCACTATGACTTTTTAATAGTTTGCCTTCAAAGAAACGTGGCCTTTCATGGTCCATGGTCGTTATATTATGTTTCCAGCCATGGAGTCCGTACCCCTCGGCAGCTACCTGAAGCTAAGACCGGGGACCCTGGAGGCGGTTCGGCGGAGTATAAATCTGGATAAGCCAGGGGAGATGAAGGACGCTGTGAGGATCCTGGACGAGTGGATACACCAGCAGCCTCATTTCAGACACAAGGACTTTCGTGAGTTTTAGTATAATTAGTTAGAGTGAGCTTAAACTGCTTTGTGTCGTTATGGCATCCATAGGGTGAGTTGCACCAGAGGCGTGGTTAAAGTTAAGGTTATCGTCAAATATGGCGTCCATAATGGACTTATTACAGTTCATTTGACTTTTTTTATGATTAAAGTTAGTTATAGTAAGTTGGTGCAACCCACTCATACAGATTTTATGATAATATGTCACATTAATGCTCATCATCATCGGTTTTGGTAGTTGTTAGATATGCCACATTGTGAACGACAGATAATAAAATTTCTTTTTGCTCTTCAATCTTTAGGCTGGTTTTAGTGTCACGCGGGCCGTCGGTTCGGATCGCTCCGTAGATCGATTTGTATGAAGTTTTAAGGAGTAATGCGGACGGGTCAGTGCGGACCCCTCCGCATTACCTACTCTAAAACGCTCCTTATAGCGTGACACTAAAACCAGCCTTATTTTGGTTAACTCTTCAACTCCCAAGCGGCCACATGGCACATACGGCCACGAGAACAATAAATTTCCTAGAATCCGCGATCGAATCATTTTTTCTTGAACGAAGACAAATTTGGCCTCCTCGGGCACCTCTAGGCTCTAATATCATAACACTGCCGCAATAACTGCCGCACTCAGAGACAAACATTAATTAGTTAACTTTTTATAAAACTATAGCGACTCCGGCGTCGCACGGGTATGAATATATAGCCACTGAAAAAATGATTAAAATCGATAGCCTATATATAATATGATCCTTCACGTGGTCTACTTCTTATCTGTGCCAAATAACATAAAAATTGCTCCAGTAATTCGCGAGATAAGCCCTTTCAAATAATTTTCCCCGTTTTTTCCACATTCCCCTATTAGTCTAAGCGTGATAAAATATATCCTATAGTTTTCCTCAATAAATGGGCTATCTAACACTGAAAGAATTTTTCAAATCGGAACAGTAGTTCCTGAGATTAGCGCGTTCAAGTTAGCCCTTTCAAATTTTTTTACACATTCTCCTCTATTTCTTCGCTCCTATTAGTCATTGTGTCTAAACTCTAAACACACTAGGCTGAATTACGCCGGCGTAATTTCCGCCGCAAATGTCAGACGCATAGGTACAAAATACGACGTAATAGCACAGTAGTGTGTCACCCCTCGCGTTCGGCCCGTATTTTGTATGCAATTTAAACGCGGCGTAAACGCGGCGGAATTTACGCCGGCGTAATTCAGCCTAGTGTTTTTAGACCCTTAGCTTAATCTATACATAATATTATAATTTATAATAAAACTGTAGAAATGTGAATTCTGTACATTAAAGATATTCAAAAAATAATAAGCGGGGAGTGTCACTAGATCGCTATAGAAGCCAAAAATGTGGTTAGTTTTTTGTCTGTCTGTCTGTCTGTCTGTCTGTATGTTTGTTCCACTATCACACGAAAACTACTGATCCGATTTGAAAGCGGTTTTCGCAGATATATTTGTCTTCTTCCAACTTAACATCTGGTGTATAAAAAAATTTCCCCCCACCCCTCTAAGGGGGCAAAAGAGGGGTCAGATTTTGTATCAACCTTTTTACTTTAAGGTGACGCCTTGATAATTTGGCTGTAGCGATGTCCATTTTTCTCAGCAATGACTAAAGCTAAGAAATTAAAGTTCACTGTCAGTATTCATCATGTCTTTGTCTTTGAATTACCCATAGCATAACACGATTGGTCAACTTTTATAACACAGAATAATCAATCAAAAAGACCTCTGTAAAAAAAGGGATTACTATTTTGCCAACAAAGGAGAGTGATATAAGCTTCCAAAATTTGTACATAAATTGGTTCTAGTATACACTTTAATTTGTCCATAGTTTATATGAAATGTATTTATGGTTTTCAAATTACGCGACAAAAACCATTTTGTCGCTTCGCCCTTTCCATTTTTTGCTGTTCCATTGCTTGTTTTCTATCAAATCAAAAATCAAAATCAAAAATCTTTATTTTCTTTACATAATATATAAATTGCAAGGTGGTGGGGTTCTCCCTTTAAGTAAAACTTGTAGTAGGAGAGACCCGCTCTTTCAGTCTGACATGTATTACATTCTAACATTACAGTAATTTATGCTTGTTTAATAATAATTATTAATTTATCTAAAGTGATAATCGTAAGAAATCTAAAGTGTTAGTATCTATAATTTAATTTCAGGTGGTGTGTGTGTGTTTATGTGTGTGTGTGTGTGTGTGTGTGTGTGTGTGTGTGTATGTGTGTGTATGTTTGTGTGTGTATGTTGTGTGCATTTTCGTGCTCTTAATTGCGTTACAGGTGTAGTAATAATAAAGATATACATACTTAAATATTATTTTATTTTTATTATATTATTTTATTTTTATAAAATATAATAATATTTAAGTCTATGAGAGGCCGGGCCAGCCTCGCATAGAAAACAAACAATCTAAAACACATCCAACACGGTCATGGCGTCACCTTAACACGAAAACTACTGATCCGATTTGCATACGGTTTTCGCAGATATATTTGTCTTCTTCCAACTCAACATCTCGTGTATAAACTCCCCCCCAACCCTCTAAGGGGACCAAAAAGGGGGTCAGATTTTGTATCAATTTTTTTCTTTAATGGACTTACTTCATATTATTAACTGTATTTTACAACTTAACATCAGGTGCACACAATCCCCCCCCCCCCCCCCCTCTTAGGGGACAAAAGAGGGGGTAAGATTTTGTATCAACTGATGAAGTACTTTAAATGGCAAAACAACGAAAAAATGCGACTTTGTTTTATAATATTAAGGCCGTCACAGACTTAGCTATAATATATATTAATATGTTTATAGCTTGGCATATTACTATATTATATTTTCTATACAGTTTTCGCGTGACCACACACTCAGCTGTAATATATATTTGGTCTCAGTGTGTTTAGCTACTATAATATAATGTATTATAGTACGGTATATTAATATATATTATAGCTAAGTCTGTGACGGCCTTTATGTATACTTAGATAAAGATTTTAGCATAAGCCCAATACATTATTATCGTCAAACTCTTCATGGTTTAATTGAAGTGTGGCCGTATGTCCCATAATGCGTTATGCGCTCTAGTGCTGCATTTGGAAAACAGGGGTTATCATCCAGAGTAAAGCTGCAATGACATCCATGTATTCCAGCTCCCGAATACCTGGAGAACACCATCGTGGCGTCCAAGGGTTCCCTGGAGCGCGCCAAGGCGTCCCTGGACAAGCTGTTCACCATACGGGGTCTGACTCCGGACCAGTTCGTACCCATAGACGTGAAGAAGGAGATCCTTGGACTTAATGGCATGGGGTAGGTTTATGGAGTACCTATTTCTAGGAAAAAATAAGTTATTTGCCTAGAAATAGCTAAAGTATTGTAGAGTGTAGAGTTGAGTGAAAAAAAATGAGTTATTTAAAACTTTGAGCACACGAGTTACAGATGCCATGTAAAGATGATGAGGTAAAAACAGAAGTAAAAAGAAGAAATATCTAGAAAGGCTGACATTTTAAGGCGCTTAGTTTCGAAAAGGTCATTGTTCTCGCATTTAAGCAATTCTCATACAGTTATTAACAGATTTTTTTCGTATTTTACAAAAAAATAAGTTTTTGAGAACGTGCGAGATCCGTCCGTCCATCTCCGTTCGTCAGGAACTCAGGGACTCACAGGAGGACTGAAAGGCTCCAAAACTACAGGATTGATGATTGAACTTTGCACGTTCTTAGTGCTTCTCTAATCAATACTGTAGTTTGAGGCTCCTCATGGAAACTCTTCTTACTTCTATTTTCTTCTGTTTAATTTCGTTGTTGGTCACATCCCAATTCCCAAGACCGTTTTAGCGTGTCATCATATCAAAGTGTGCTCGTGGTTGGATACCTCTGACGATCCTGGTGATACAGGAGATACAGTGGTGGTCCGACGCCCATTAAAAAAAAACCTTATGCAAAAATATATTTTTTTCACATTTAAATGTAATCTTTGCATCAAACTCAATCAAAACCTGTTTATTCCAGTTACCAGCTGGTGCTGCCGCAGCTGACGGAGAACCACACGCGGGTGCTGTTCGTCAAGTTTAACTCCTTCGCGCCCAAACTCCTCAACCTCTTCTACAAGACCTCATATGCTGTGAGTGGACTTAATAGCCTAATAGACAGTGTTCCGCAATAGCACAGAATAATTATATAATAGTACTCCGGCAATAGTTATAGGTGTGCTGTGGCACACTGGTATACCGTGGCCGGTACTCGGTAGTTGGTGTGCTACAAAAAATGACATTTTGTCTACATACCTATTCCTAATTTATAAGAACCAAAAGAAGGCAACATCTTAGGACGATTTACGAAAGAAATAAGAATTGGGAAGTGGGAACAGAGCATCCCCGCGTACACGCTGATAAATTTGTGATGTACCTCCAACATTTTTCATTTTTCTAGCTTTACCTTGAACACCAAAAGTTTGCGGAACATTTGCCTAAGACTCAAGCAATGACAATGACACATAGAGGCGACTTTATCGAAAAAACTTAGGCACTTAGTATTTTACCAAGCTTATTATATTTGTTATTCGAGGCATCAGTCTGCGGAGATTGTCTGAATCAGTTGACGTTATAAGGGGTATCAGCTGAATAGCGTCTTAAGATTTTCGATGAGAGAAGTGTTTGAAATTATTGTACTAGCTTAAAGCTTTCATAAGGCTAAAAATAGGCTCTATTTTTAGCCTTATGAAATCTAGCGATTACTTATATTATGTTACATTACTTATACTTAATTTATAAATTATCGAATACAAAGTTACACGTACCAAACTGTACTATCAGAGAAGTTCATTCATAGGCAGATAAGTCATTTTTTCGAAATGTTTAATTCAATGTTATTCGGCTGGGTTTGACATAACGTAACCAAATTACGCTGTTTACGCAGGTCCGCCATCTGCATATGAATCAACTTCTCTGATAGTACAAGCACTCAGCAACGCGGTAAATAGAAATAGGTATCAAAATCGCTCTTACCATAACACTCCTCAACTTCTACTTCAGATGGTGGAATACCTCCGTCTTCACGACTACCACCGCGCTGTGGACATGATCATGGACATGACAGGGGCTGATGTCGCGGAGGCCCTCACCGCCAACTTCAACGACTTCAAGACCAGCTACCAGATCTGCACGGTCAGTAAACAGTTACTCCGTGTCTCGAGGAGTGCTCTGAGGAATTCCTCAGAGCACTCCTCCAATTGTTTGGTGATACCTCCTGCAACTTTTCGCCATCTTTCCATGCGAAAAATATACCATCCTCATCATACCATGATGAGTGGCACTTAGCAGTCTTCCAACGTGCGTTTTTCACGTAACTTTCTGCCGCGCACTGTAAAACTCTGGAACGAACTGCCACCAGCAGTATTTTCGGACCAATACGACCTGCAAACCCTTAATTAAGAAGAGAGCGTATTCCCTCTTAAAAGGCTGGCAATGTACCTGCAGCACTTCTAATGTTGCGCCTAAAACCCACTTGCACCACGAATCTCACGTTGTTACTCTGTGCCATCATGCCGTTGACACTGTAATTTTTGAAAGAGAAGTGTAATATTTTGACACTGCGTTTTTTACATTAGGGTGAAGCCATACGAGCATAATTTGTGAGTCGTGAGCTGCAGAATTTCTGCCGGGCAGAATTCTGCTGCATATTTATCAGATTCTGGTAGACTTATACTCATTTTTACCTACTTCATCATCTGGCTCATATATCTGGCTACACATAAAAACTACAGATTTTTGATTTCAAATCATTCCCGACCCTACAGTTTCCATTAATGCAAAAAACATAAATTTTTAACTGTTATACTTACTCGTAAGTAACTGCTTCTTTCATTTACCTACGTTTTCAATTATATAATATTATTCTGTCTTCTATCTATTTGCATCTTTTCCTGTCAGTACATCGTCATTTCTATCTCTCATCAGGAATGCTTCCAACTCCGCATCAACCGCGTGGACTGTGTCACATCCTCCTCCGTGGTCAACGCGCTACTGGCCATCGTCAAACCCTTCATCAAAAAGAAGACAGCAGACAGGATATCCGTAGTCAAGACGCCGGAAGACCTTCACCAGTACTACCCTAAGAGCATACTGCCGCAGGAGTATGGAGGCGGGGAAAAGACACTTGAGGAGTTGCAGGGTGAGTGGATGAAGTGGAAAATATAATTTGGAATTATTGATAGGCAGCTTAGCCACATCATGGGCTCATAAACCAACATGCGATCGGTAGAGCTGTATCGGAAGGATTTTAAACTCCTGACGAAAATAGAGTGCTTAGTCAATATTATGACGAAGCACTCTATTTTCGTCACGTCACTTTCGCATTCGTTAGCGAAGCTAGATCATGGTCAGCTATGACATGATATTGTTTAAATGGCACTTACGATGTGTTATGTAATGTCCCATACATTTTTCATGTCTAACTTCACTGTCGAAACTAGCAAAGGCAATATTGTTGTGACGAAGCGCTCTGGGGTGTCTAATGTCTATGAAAACTATTGCCAAGCTTCTCTGGCCAATTGGCCATATATTTGAGGTCACTTACTCATTAACAATGGATTACTTCGAAGCGTATCGAAAGTTCGAGAATTTTAAATGCAAATAAAAGAAACCCCTACATGAAAGTAGTTTATCATGATCGCAATGATAATATATTTATTCGCAAAAGAGTCTTAGATTTTCCAAAGATAATAATACAATAAAACATCTCCTCTTTCAGTGGACTATCTAGACCAGCTGTCTACAGAAGAGCACAGAGCAATGATGAGGACCATGTCATCAGCGACTACCGACGAGGCGTTGCGCTCCCAGTACAAGTTCAACGACCTCTACGCCGGTACTGTCGGCACTTTCCGGGCGTTGACCCTGGACTGATGATGACGATGTGACTATAATGATATAGTGTTAAGTGTATTATGAGGTGCCTGTCGTTAGTGTTACGGAAGAGTACAAGTTAGTTTATTCATGCCTTCACATCGATTTCCGTGGCAGAACATTGAAACCGAAATGGAGTTATTTTAAAGTGTCCATATTGTGTGTACGCAATTGACAACATTTCAAAATTTTTAAGCCTTAAAATAAAAATACCGTTTCTTTAGTTTATTCTCCTGATATCAAAAAAACTATTCATTTTTTTTTATATTGCTTATTTACTGAGAAAATAAAGAAAAACTGAAAAATACGCTGTGACGTCATTGATACGGCATAAATCAGACATTTTCTTTGCATGGTGTAAAATAGTTTCTTCTTCTTCTTCTTTAAAAATGGCCTCCCTAGAGGAATAGCCAATGTCAGTGAATTGGTGACGTAAAAAGAGAGACTATTGTCGATGGTGAAAACTTTGCACTATACTGGCGTTTGTGAATGTACAAGGTAGAAAAAAAAAATACATTTAAAAAACCCTCAAAATCCCGGGTACTCGTGATTTGTGAATCAATTTCCTTAATAAAATAAATCTGAAACAATACATAACATGCAAAAATTAGTTTATTAGTATAACACACACAATTTTACAATTTAATGCTATTATTGTTAATAAAGTTACATAGAATATCTACAAAAGGAGTATGAACTAAGGATAAAAGGGAACGGAAATCAGAAGGACGAGGGATATTAGGGGGAAGTGAGTCATATAGTGAAGACAGACGGATTGGACAACTAAAGAAAATATGTTCGGTAGAGCCTTCGTCGAGTCCGCACTCACATAGCGACGAATCTCTAACCCTAATTTTGTTGAGGAAGACGGGAGTACAGGAGTGGCCTAAACGTAATCGGCAAACTGTGGAGGTTACAGACTTTTTAGCCTTCCTGTATTTAAAAAACCAAGGCTTTACAGGTACCTCACTTTGCAATGAAAAATAAAATTTACCCTTAATCCTTCCTGATGCAGTCCAATATACATTCCAATCAGTCAGCAAATGTTCTTTAGCTAATGTGATAAGATCGTTACAGTAAATTTTGGAGTGGCCAGGACCACCCGTGTGAATAGCCTGTTTTGCATAAAAGTCAGCGCTTTCATTGCCAACTATACCGCTGTGCCCGGGGATCCAAACCATCTCAACCCGTATATTTTGCGAGTGGCATTTAAAAAGAATATGTCTAATATTTACTATAAAAGGGTATTTAAATTTAGAGCGAAAAGGGTTGGCCAAAATAGCCTGAAGGCAGCTTTGTGAGTCAGAAAAGATGACAGAATTATTAAGGCGGTGAGATTCTATAAATGATAGAGCTTCAAGAATTGCTACAGCTTCCCCCGAAAACACAGAAGATGTAGCAGGTAGTTTGAAATTTAAGATAACATTGACTTTTGGTATCCACACTGCTGAACCCACACAACCTTGATTATCAAATTTAGACGCATCAGTGTAGATGTGATACCAGTTTTTATATACAGAATTAAGTATCTCTTTAAATTGACTGTTGGCAGATGGAGAGTTCTTAGGGATGCCAGAGCTAAGGGAAATACAAGGAGGATTAACAAGGGATTTATAAGGAACTTCATAAATAGGGAGCAATTTATTTTGGTACACGGGACAGGGTAAACTAGTGACTTTTTGGTAACTTTTAAGTAAACAGGGAGGGTCTTTATGATTCCAGTAAGATGAAGAGTGGAACAGTTGGGATAGGGTATGTAACTTAGGAATGAGAGGGTGATGTGCAAATTGAAGGGCCTTGAAGAAGTATCTATCCGATAGATATTGACGTCGCAAGCTTAGGGGAGGATCTGCACACTCAACCTGCAGGGCATTACTTGAGGTTGATTTCATCGCCCCAACTATCAGACGGAGGCACTTAGATTGGATTTTGTCCAATTCTTTCAGAGCAGACTTATTACAAGGCTCTAGAATTATAGATCCGTAATCTAAGTGACTTCTAATTAACGCGTTATAAATTAATTTCTGAGTGTAAGGGTGAGAGCCCCACCAGACACCAGAGAGACATCTGATGATATTAATGTTTTTTTCACATTTTTTGATGATATGGTTTACATGATGGATCCCTGTCATTTTGGAATCTAAGTAGACCCCAAGGAATTTGATGTTATTAGAAACTGGAAAAACCATACCATCAAAAGATATGCAAACGTCAGGGATAGATCTACGCCTAGAAAAAACAACGACGCTGCTCTTCTCCACGGAAATGCTAAGACCATGATCAGTCAGCCACTCGCAAAGGTAAAAAAGGGCAGAATTAAGACGTGCCTCCGCCTCTGAAACAACTTTGGAAGAAGCATAAATGGCTATGTCGTCCGCATATTGAGAGAGTTTGCAAAAGGACAAGACGGATAAATGTAAATTATAGGAGTAAAGGTTATACAGGGTGGGACTAAGGACCCAACCTTGAGGGAGACCTTTCCAAACCAATCTGGAAAGAAGAGGAAAATTTTCATGGGAAATAACTATGGATCGACCGGAGAGGGAATTACAAACGTAGTTAACTATCTTCACAGGAATACTCAGCTCCAACATGGTCTGTCTGAGCACCGGAAGTAGGACGTTATCATATGCGGACGACACATCCAAAAACACTCCCACCAGAGTCTCTTCATTCGAGAAAGCAATTCGTATGTCTGAGACTAATGTACACACGTTATCCATGGTACAAAAGCCTTTACGAAACCCGAATTGATTTCCAGAAAGAATTCCTTTACTCTCTATGAACCAATCAAGTCTGTTTTTAATTAAATGCTCCAGTATTTTTGAGAGAGTGGAAGAAAGAGCTATGGGACGGTAACTATTAGGATTATCTACAGACTTGCCGGGCTTCAAAATAGGGAGAATAATTTGGCATTTCCATTCTTCTGGCGGGGATTCTGATTCAAAGATGGAATTAAGAAAATCTAGAATTAATTTTTGTGTACTAAGACTGCTATTAACAATAAAAGAGTATGGGATACCGTCAGCTCCAGGAGCCGAATCTTTAAGAGAGTTAATAACTAATTTAAATTCTTCAAAGGAAAATGGGGCATCAAATTCAGTGAAAGGAGATGAAGGAGATGATGTGAATTTTTGGGACTCTTCATATGTCGGAACCCAAGGAGGAGCAAGTTTTTGGGAAAATTCATGTAACCAAAGAGAAGGATCATTAGATAGAGGATTAGAGTTGGAGGAATAGGAGCCACGAAACTTTTTTAAATTGCTCCACACCAAGGACGGGAGGGACTGAGGACACAAGCTCTCACAGAAATTATGCCAACCCAGACGCTTCTTGTGAGACAGAAGCCGTTTTGTTTCTGCTGCTATTCTTTTGTAGTCATTATAGTTTTCCAGGGTCATGTTGGATGAGAAAGTTCTCTCTGCCTCTTTGCGTTTTTTACATGCAGAGGTACACTCCTGATCCCACCACGGAGGAGAGGAGATACGGTTATAATGAGAACTACGCGTAGGAATAGAAGCGTGCGCGCTTTCAAGAAGCGCCTGTGTTAATCGAGGATATAGTTCATGTACATTACTGCTGTTAACAGGGGGAAAAGAGGAAGTAAGGTCTTCGGAACGGATTTTAAATAAAGGCCAATCAGCGTCGGAAATTTTAAATTTAAGTCTAGGAGGATTCTTAACTATATTGGGAATAGAGGAAAGATACCAAGTAATGATAATCGGAAAATGATCACTGCCACAAGAATTTGACTCAATGGACCATGAGACCTGGGAAGATAAGGAAGGGGAACAGATAGATAAATCTACTGCTGATCTAGGATTTTGGGATGGGAGAACTCTTCGGGTAGGAGCTCCATTATTTAAAATAACCAAATTGAGTTCATCAAGGTGACTTATTAATAAGTCAGCAAGGGAGTCACGGTTATGAGAACCCCAGGCATGATGTTGTAGGTTGAAGTCTCCTAAAAGGAAAAGAGGAGGGGGAATGAGGTTGACTATAGAAAAAAGATCAGAAAGGACTGATGGAGTGGGGTCAGGAAGGTAAACAGACAGAAAGGAAATATTGTGGATCCGAACAGCAGTAATGTTAAAATCACTATGTGGAGGGAGGGGGATAGAATCAAACATCACAGACATAGAAACTAAAATAGCTGAACCAGCTCTTCCATCATTTCTGTCATCCCGGAGACAGGAATAGCCAGGAACTCTAAATTGAGAACCCGGCCTCAACCAAGACTCCTGAATGGCAAAAATGATAGGTTTAAATTTATTTACAAAATATAAAATATCATTGAGTTTATTTCTTATGCTACGACAGTTCCATTGTACTAGTGTCCTCTGGATCATTAGGTGTGCTATTTATCTTAGTTATGTCTATAAGCTTAGTCAAGTTTTGGCGGAGAGTATCGGACATGCCCATTCCAGTATCACTGAAGCGGGATAATAAATTTAATAATAGGGAAGAAAGGAGTTCTGGGAAATCATCATTCTTGGATAGGGAGTTATTTGGGAAAGCACATCCATTGGGGGACTCGGAAATGGGATTTTGAATAATAGCTTGATGAGCAAGACGGTCATACCCTGGTTGAGGAGTAGGAATAGTGCGGCGGGGAGTGTAAACTGTCTTTCTATAAGATACAGTAGGAGAAGGAGAGGGAGTGGAATGGCGGACTTGTGAGGGATTAGATGAACGAGAGGACACAACATCTGTATAAGCTCTGCGCACACTAGGAAACCTAGCTGAGGCCTCGGTATAAGAAATATTGTGTTCCGACATTGCAGTCTTTATTTCTTTCTGACGTATGTACTCCGGACAGTTGAGATTGTTGGCAGAGTGAGCACCAGAGCAAAAGAGGCACGAGACCACCTGCGTATTACAAGAGTCACCCTCATGAGGTTGTGCACACTTGTAACACCTAGGATCAGACCTACAAAATGATTTGACATGGCCAAATCTGCAGCAACGGTTGCACTGAATAACTGGTAGTTTATATAATTCTACTGGTAATGAGGTAAAATATAGATAAGTATGGGGAGGGAGTTTCTGTCCACTAAAAGTTACCACAACAGTTTGTGTTGGAATCCAAGATGTACTTCCATTGGAATCTGTGGATTTGCGACACATACGACGGGCCTTGATAACGTCGCCATAGCCAGTAGGTACCGAACAGTTAAGTGCAAATTCCTCCATTGAGATATCAACAGCAACACCTCTGACTATTCCCATACGAGACACATTGTACGACGGAATGGAAGCAGAAAAGCCTGCATCAGTAAGGATTGAAGATTCTATGAAATTGTTAGCATCGACTACATTTTTAAACTCTACAGATACCCTATTTCTACCTATGCGCTTAACCCCGCCAAGGGCAACTGAAGTGATGTTTTTCTGAAATAAATAACGGCCGAACTCCATTGGACGAATCTGACTGCTTGAGTCTGTTTTAGAAACATGCACAATATAGGGAGAGGAGTCATTGTGGGAGTACTTACGTTTATTTAAAAATTCTGGTTTTGCGAAAGTATACTGGTCGTTATGGGTATTACCGGTTGAGGAAACAGGGGGATCGTGTCTTGGTCTCTTGTTGGGAATATTTTCTGTGTCCATATCTGGGACAGTACTAAGACCATTCGGTGGCGTGACACAAACATAACCTCCACCGGGGTCCGGCGGATCGGTATCCATTTTACTATGTTAAAAGAACACTTACACGCACAAAACGATACAACTAACACAAAAACACCACAAGAAGTACAATAATAACAGGAAATCACGGAAAAATCCAACGGTCTGGCGAGAAAACTTTACAAATAGTCCGAACACCTTGTAACAAGCACGCAGCCTAAGAGCAAAGTCCGTAAAATAGTTTTAAAAAGACATCATGAAGCATAAAACAACAGTCACTGTCAACAATGACAATTGACATTTCACATTTCTTTAACACCGGCGCCACACATAGCACAAATGTTTGAACACAGACTTTGTCACACATTTGAACACTTGTATGTTGAACCTGCCAGACATGTTTCACAAAGTTTCACATACATTTTCACTTCACAGTTGTTGCAAGGACGTCAAACAAGACGGACGACTGATTTGACGTGACAACTGACCACAGACAAGAATTTTTTTTTTTCTTATTATGGCACTTCGGCTTTAGCCATGGCCAGTGTCGAGCATAATATAATATGGCAGGAAAACAATATTTTTTATTTCAATTTTCAGCATCGTTTTCCATATTATTAGGTCTAAAGTCTAGTCAAAGTCTAAGTAAATGTCATTACAGTCAGAAAGTCAAGTCAGTCGATTCAGTAAAGTGGTAGACGCTTTACTGAAACTTTTGATGGAGTTTTGGAGGGAACACAAAATAGCACGTTTCTGGGTAGTTATTCCATTACACTAAATTTAGAAGTTCTAAATAGGATTCTAAAAAGAAGACAAATTAGAAGCTACTTATTCCACTTGTCCTAATTTAGTAACTAAATCAGTTGCACAGATTAAAAATCAGTTGTGACGACGCGGCGATTTTGGCCAGACGTTTTCATAATGGCTCCAGTTCTGTCAAACCAACAAAAAATCAAAATAAATAAAAGGCGAAAAAGATGGTTGAAAGAATTTTTGCTCCACGAAAAATTATGAATCATGAACTTTCTGAACTACTTGGAACCAGCAGACTTTAGAAATTAATTATGAATGGATTCCAGATCGTATAACATAAAATATATTGACTTTAATACAATAAAAGGTTGAAACCATCTGGCAACACTGATTTAGTCAGTTAGAAGTTAGAACTTAGAAGCCACATTTTTGCCGATTTAGTACACTAATTAGGATCCTAGCTTTCTAAATGTTATTCCACTTCACTAAATTTAGTGACTAAATCATTTAGATTTCTAAATTTAGTGTAATGGAATAAATACTTAATGCATCACTTTCCCACACGTCTTGTGCACGATAACGAATATCTTAATGGATAATATTCTACTGCCACGGCCGCATATTATGCGTAGTGCTTCGCGCTAAAACCGATTCTGTTGGACGATCTTCTTGTATCGTCCAATAGTAGGTATCGTCTCATAGCACGAAGCTTCAGACGATAGACGCAGGTGCGGCCGGGCCCTTAGCCCTACCAATATTACACATTAAAACCCAATTAACACAATTTTAGGAAAATAATTATACAAAAACACAGCATCACTCTTTCACATTCCCGGCAAAATACTTCGATCAACCACAGACTACATGACATGTAGTCTGTGGTTGTATATATTGTATTATCTATGGACTACACAGAAGTGTCAAGTGAACTTTGCGCATATGTGTAGCAGGTAAGCAAACATTTGAACATAGATCTTTGAGCTCTTTGATGTGCGCCAAAAAACCGACATCGAAGGGCAAAGTGCAAATGTTTGTACAAAGCTGTGAACAAAGTCTCAAAGTCCCGCGCTACACATGTGTACAAACAAGTGTTCAAATATGTGTTCAAATGTTTGTGCTATGTGTGGCGCCGGCCTAAAAATAACTTGAAAATAACCAAATTATTGTTACCACAAGTTTTATAACATGCTAGTGAGTTGTGTTAGTAAAATTTAACTGGATTACAATGGCAAAACAATACGAAAGAGAGGCGCGTAGAGGTTGACGTCTGACGATGACATTGACAGACGTCCTAATAAACGTAACAAACTATTTTATTTTGTAAACTGTAATGGAATAATAACCGTTCAGCCGTACTTATGACGTCACTTGGCGCTTACGCCTCTTTAGAATACGAAGGATTAAAATCTATTTTTTAGGTATCTTAAAAACATAATTTTGAAAAAGCAAAAAACGCGTATCGCCTTATTTTAAGTCTACTTTCATATAAAATAATGAAAAAGCCATGTTAAAATTTTGAAATGTTGTCAATTGAGGAGTGCTCTCTTGTTTCCCGCCCCAGCTTCCGACACGGCCGGCGCGGGCGTGAGATCAGGCGCAGAACCGACATTTTACATGCCCATCCGATGCATGGATGTTTTTATGTGTCTATAAAGTTAAAGTATAACTATTAACTATGTATGTCAATATTTTATGAAATAAAATAAATTTAAGTGGCTTTAAGTATGTTGTTGCTTTATTTATAATATTTATATAAATATATATATTTATAATATTAATATAAAATTTTTAGAATATTTTTGTACTGAAAAGTAATTAATAAAAACCTAGTTTTAATATAAAGTACTTAATAATGTTATTATTAGTTTTAAAGTAATTTACTATTATTATAATATTGCACTCATAACATCCATACTTCCATGCTAGGTAATTTGACGTTTTGTATGGGAGGATTATAAAGGGTTTTTTTTTGTATAATATATTTAATTAATCAAAGTATGTATCATTGTTATCGATGCATTTTTGCCATCTTAAGGGTAGTTCGTTGATCCCTTTACCAAAAAAACCGGCCAAGTGACCCTATTACTAAGAGTTCGTTGTCTGTCCGTCTGTCCGTCTGTCCGTCTGTCTGTCTGTCTCCAGGCTGTAACTCAAGAACGGTAATAGCTAGAGATTTGATATTTTCACAGATTATGTATGTCTCTTGCCGCTATAACAACAAATACTAAAAATAAAATAAAATGAATATTTAAGGGGGGCTCCCATACAACAAACGTGATTTTTTTGGCCTTTTTTGCTGTCTCCAGGCTGCAACTCAAGAACGGTAATAGCTAGAGATTTGATATTTTCACAGATTATGTATATCTGATGCCGCTATAACAACAAATACTAAAAATAAAATAAAATAAATATTTAAGAGGGACTCCCATACAACAAACGTAATTTTTTTGGCCTTTTTTGCTCTATATCAAAAATGGCAACAGGTAGGTACTTGAATTTTTCAAAAAATCCTTAGTTATATGTGTACTTTAATATTTAATAATAATATTAAAATTTTGCTCTATAATGGTACGGAACCCTTCGTGCGCGATTCCGACTCGCACTTGGCCGATTATTATCATGTTTGCCAAGCAAGCAAGTCTATGCTTGAAATTAGATAAGTAATTGTAAAGGAATAATATAAAAAAGATATATTATAGTCTATCTAGTATAAACACGAACTACACAAAAACATTAATTTATTACTAAATTTGTTAGTAGCTAGGTATTACTTGTTGTAAAGTAATGCAAATATAGTTTTTCTATGTTTCAAAACATAGAAAAACTATATTTTAAAATAAAATAATATAAAAATAAAATTTTTTACTGCATAATATATAAAAAATAATATATAAATAAAAATATATAAATTAAATTTTTTACTGCATAAAATTACCGAAAACTAACTCGAATAAAATAAATGTTGTGGGAGGCTGTGGGTGTATCTTTTGAATAAAATAAAACAACATTTTGGGAAGGCTTTGATTTTAAATGAACTTAAATTAATGTAGTCAAAAATTACTCTTGTGCAGTCGGTTAAAGGGTCAAGGAGTTAGAAGGGCTCCATATAGAGTAACTGGATTAGCGCGACCTTAGCCACTATTTTGATTAAAATAATAAATTTTACAAAACTCTCTCACACCGATTTCGGTCATAGTGCCGAAGTAAGTGCGCAGTGCAATGTACAAGACCACCTCTTTAGTGCCGGCTTTAGCACTACCAGCGCCCTGGGCGAAATTTCTTCGGTGTCCAGGGTGCTGGTAATGGTAAAAATGCGGCATTTTATTCGGCGCCCTAGGCAGTCGCCCAGCGTCGTCCACTCCTAACGCCGCTACTGCACACTTTATTCCTTTACTCTCGTAACCCAGTAGCTATGTCCACATTGTGCCCTTTCATCTTCAATTTTCATAATCTTTTGACATTCGAAATGTCAAAAGATTATGAAAATTGAAGATGAAAGGACACAATGTGGACATAGCTATTGGGAATTAGGACGACCAACACGATTGGCGACTGGCGAGAGATGAGTCGCATTTTGAATAGATAAGAATATAATCACAAGTACTGCTAATATGCTTGGAAGTATATATTACCTACTAGCTATTTGACCGAACTTTGCTTGGTATTAGATGAAACATGAATAAAATGACATTTTCGCAAACTATTCAGGTTAGAAAAAAATGATATGAGAAACCTCAATATGATTTTTGGAGACTTATCCATAGATACCCCACACGCATAGGTTAGATGAAAAAAAATTTTTTTGTCTCAGTTGTACCTATGGGGACCTCTAAAATTTTTAATAATTTTTCCATTTTTGCATCAAAATCTTAATGCGGTTTACAGACTACATCTACTCACCAAGTTTCAATAGTATAGCTCTAATAGTTTCGGAGAAAAGTGGCTGTGACATACGGATGGACAGACAGACAGAGAGACAGACAGACAGACATGACGAATCTATAAGGGTTCCGTTTTTTTGCCATTTTGGCTACGGAACCCTAAAAACTTCAACGTTTGACAACGTGTCTGTCAATATTTTGATATGACGTGTGCAACATGTCGGGTTTTTAGGGTGAAGCCAAACGAGTGTAATTTGTGAATCGTGAGCCGCAGAATTTCTGCCGGGCAGAATTCTGCTGCATTCAGTTTCATACAAAAGTCCTGTTTGATTCACACGAACGTAATTTTGTGAGTCGTGATTTGTATGAAAAGAAATTCTGCCCGGCAGAAATTACGCTCGTTTGGCTTCACCCAATACCGGATTATTTACTGCAGAGGTTCCCAAACTTATAAGTATCACGCCTCCCTACTGCTTAAAATGAACATGATTACGCCTCCCTTCGGCCCAGGGCTCAGCAAGTAGTAGCAAGTGGGCTCGCCAAGCTATTGTAAAATAAAATAATAAAGACCAAAAATACATTTTCAGATGCTTCATTATAAAAATATGCTTTTACATACTTATTTTAAGGAGGCGACTAACCCAAAATTGACGATTTTATAATTCATTGTTATACTTGAAATTAAGCTCCGAATTGTTTTATTTTCTAAAATTAAATACAACATTATATTTCTAAGAATCCCATCTGAGCAAAAACACGATATCTTAAAAAAAATTCGATAGAAAAAAATCGCAATTCGCAAAGATGCATAGCTAATTTTCACGAATTTTTCATATATTGCCATAACCGTGCATTAATCTCAGTTAATATAATATTTTAACACATTGTAAAAATTCTATCATTGAGAAACCAACCTAGCGGATTTTTAAAATGTTGTATATTTATCGAGTTATTGAGAAGGACAATGTTTGATTTTTTGGGTTAGTCGCCCTCTTAAGAAGAATCAATGTGACGGATGAGCTTGCATGTTTTTGACCAGATTTCCAATTCGCGTACGTCGCGGGAATGCGCGGGCGTCTGGACTCTGGAGTAAAACCACCACTGGCGCCCGCGCCCCCCTCATCATGTCTTCGCGCCTCCCTAGTGGGGCGCGCCCCCTAGTTTGAAAATCAATGATTTACTGTATGTGCTAGCCAGCGCTCTCTGCTCCGACGTTTGCGTTATATTCCCTATTATTGTTATTTTTAACCCCCGACCAAAAAGAGGGATGTTATAAGTTTGACGTGTCTGTCTGTCTGTCTGTCTGTCTGTCTGTCTGTCTGTCTGTGGCATCGTAGCATCCAAACGGGTGGACCGATTTTGATCTAGTTTTTTTTGTTTGAAAGCTGACATGACTGAAAGTGTTCTTAGCTATAGTTCATCATCATCAGCCTGCACATTGCTGAAATATCACGGTATATCTGGTTGGTGATAGGACGATTAGCAACTTGCAGTCGTTTGATGGGTTTTATATTTTGCATCCTGGTTTGTGACACTTATGAATATATACACATTATTGGAAAGTTGACCTGGTGGTGCAGCATCACCTGGTAATCAATAGGATACCCAACTTCTCACCAACTTAGAGCAGAGGTTTCGTGTTTGGGCTCATTTTTTAAATTTCTTAATTTAATTTTATTATTGACAGCTACTTCACATGGCCTGTATTCACTTTGATTAGTGCAAGTCCTTTATTTTCTCCTAATCACTAATCACTTGTACTCGCACTACTCATAGTGAATACAATTATGTGCCAAAACATCCCTCTCTTCCTATAGCATGATTATAATAATATAAATTATGTTCAATACTTATTATTATAGTAAGTTATTATGTGATTTGCGGCAATTATATTAAAATATGGTGTAATTCCATCCAGGGATTGGTTTCTGGTATATTATGTTGCGCACAACTTAAAGACCGCCCAAGAAATACTGGAAAGAAAAGTTTGATTTTCAGGTCTCTTTGGAGGGGAGAGGAGTGAGCGGGGCGCGCGGGGACACGCTGTTGGTAGATTAGTGTTTTAAAAATACGCTTTTTATATAAAGCGTCGGTTACAAACAAACATACAAACATACAAATTAGTGTATTGTCATCGGTCCTCAATAAATCTACAAAGTTTGAACGAAATCTGGCTGTTTAAAGTGGGTCAAAATCGCGCCCAAAGAAGTCGGTTACAAACAAATATACAGGTGAAGCTAATAAAAAGCGTATAAAATATTATGTAGTTAAAAAAACTAAAAACACGCTTTTTATATAAAGCGTCGGTTACAAACAAACATACAAACATACAAATTGAAAAATGTAATAATTATCCCACCAAAAACATAAATGTAAATGGAGAGCCAAGTTTTAAGTTACTGTTGTTTATCATTATTTTATGAAACATACAAAATGTTAAAAAATTGATGATAATAATGTGATTGAAAATATGATGTCGCGTAATTTATTACACTTAACTGGTTTTTGCAGTAGGTAAAACTACATTCTTGTATAATATTTCATTAAGTAAAGTATCAGCTACTGCTGTATTTTTACTTTATTTAGATTTATTTTATATGTGAATTTACTGAAACCTCAAAATATATTTAAAAAGATATTAGTGTTCGAGATTTGTCGCTCCTTGCGGAAACTTAATCGTTCAAACTTTGTAGATTTACCGAGGACCGATGACAATACACTAATTTGATATAATTATTGCATTTTTCAATTTCTATGTTTGTATGTTTGTTTGTAACCGACGCTTTATATACAAAGCGTGTTTTTAGTTTTTTTAACTATTACTTATTATTAGCTTCACCTGTATATTTGTTTGTAACATGTTTGTAACCGACTTCTTTGGGCGCGATTTTGACCCACTTTAAACGGCCAGATTTCGTTCAAACTTTGTAGATTTATCGAGGACCGATGACAATACACTAATTTGATATAATTATTCCATTTTTCAATTTGTATGTTTGTATGTTTGTTTGTAACCCTTTATATAAAAAGCGTGTTTTTAGTTTTTTTTAACTATTACTTATTTAACTATTACTTATATTTTGTTTGTAACCTCAGAACATATTGTGTTTGTAACCGACTTCTTTGGGCGCGATTTTGACCCACTTTAAACGGCCAGATTTCGTTCAAACTTTGTAGATTTATCGAGGACCGATGACAAATTAATTTGATATCTAGACACGCGGTCGCGTGTCCAGCCAAGTTCCAGCATAACAGAATGGCGAGCAGCACCGTGTGTAATATTACACGAACCATTTGCAGCTACTTTTAACCCCCTCATAATTCAGAAACTATTTCACATAAGCGTTTAAAATTTCCCTCATATAATGAGACTTGCGAGATAAATATATGCTCTAAATTTCATGAGCACAGCTCAAACGGTTATTAAGATATTAACGCCCGAAAATCTACATTTTTATCACTGACTGACTGACTGACTGACTGACCTATAGATCAAAATTCTAACCCACTTCCAGATGACCTAGAAGGCTGAAAAAAAAACCAAACCCTTCTTTTTATGTTTACTTAATTGTTTATAACTTTTGCATTTTTTCAGCCCCTCTTGGAATTTTAATAGAATGTTCTAGATGGTATTCCGAATCGAATGAGACCAAAATCATAATTTTCAGTGCATGAGATCAGGTTTTGACGAAAATGGCACTTGTTAACCAGAGTATATAGGTATAAGTTTAATCTGACACGCTCGAGCTACTCCCGAAATCCCCTCTTCCCCTCCCCTACTATTAAATTCCATCTAAATTATATGTTACGGGCTTTAAGGGTTATCAGACGTACAGACAGATAGACATGCTTTCGCTCATTATTAGTATGGATAGTAGTAGCTAGTAGACATTAGGATCAACTTATCCACCACTTAGCGACAAACAGACAAGTAAATTACCGTATTATGTAATGTCCTTAACAGTAATAAAACATGATAAAACATGATTGCAATGCGCGACGGCATTTTTACGATCAGTCTATAACGAGCTGTGGTCAAGAGTGGACTGAAGATGGAGTTCATCCTAGAGACACCGTACCTGAAAGTACCTCCCCACACCCTGGAGGTGGTGAGAGAGGACATCGGCATGGGGAGGCCCGGGGAGATGAAGGAGGCCGTCAGGATCTTGGACGAGTGGGTGCACCAGCAGCCACATTATTTGGAGAAAGATTTTCGTAAGTAAAGAAAGAGTTTATAAATAACAAAAAAAAAACCAGACGAACATATTATAATCTCCTCCTTTTTGGAAGACGGTTAAAAATGACGCCGCAATTCGGTTGCGCCGAAATTCGTTTATCGCGTGGGAACCGTACATTTTTCCGGGATAAAAAGTCTCCTTTCTCGGGACTCGAAGTAGGTATCTCCATACCAAGTTTCTGCAAAATCGGTCCAGCGGTTTGGGCGTGAAGAGGTAACAGACTAATCGCATTTATAATATTAGTAGTATGGAAATATGAATAGCATGGGTGATGGGGTAAAGTTAATTTCTCTGCAATGGTTTTTTCATGAAATATTTTTTGGGTAAAAAAATTTAAGAAAGGTAGGTCTTTTACCGAAAATCTTAGGTATTAGGGGCGGTAATACTTTTCCAAATTGTGTTCTGGTACCGTATTTTTATGATCGTATTAGAAGTGCTTCTACTAATATGAGCAGACTAAAATTATTATTTATTTACTAGAAATTGCGCCGTGCGCGTAGCCCCGAAAGCGTAAAATCAGTATCCTGTGGAAATCGTACTTTTTCCCGCGATATAAAGTATTCTTGAATCGACTAGATATGTCTTTCCCAAATCCCAGTGCTCTACTTGTCAAATTTTATTAAATTCAGCCCCGTGCAGTGGTTTCAGAGCCTATTCGATACAAACGAACAAATTTTTCTTCTTTATAGTGTACATGTACATAACGATTGATATCGCATAGAACTTTTATAGCGATAAATCGCACATTTTGCCGATATCAATATACTATCCTATTGTGTGTAATTTCTCTGAACTCAAAGTATGGTATTAAATCTTTGGTCGATTTTTCACAAGTCGCTGTCCTTTCGGATTTGTTACTTCCGTGGTCCTTTAAAAGTAATAAACCCGTGACCTAGTTTTAAGCACTAGGTTAACAGCCTCAAAGAGACTCATACTCAAAAGCAGTTAAGTAGACTTCAATATAATTATAGGCTGGTTAAGTTTAAGTGGTTTGCTAAATACCTGAAGGCTAAGCAAAAATAATAATATACTCTGACAGAGCAGCTGTTATTATAGCTTTATCTGTGTTAAAATATGTTAATTGTTGGTATTATTACATCAAAGGATTCTAGTGCAGCTGTCATTGATCGATAAAAATGCGATGAGAAATAATGAAAAACATCTGATCTGCCGCCCTAGCATACTCCAACGAGATATCTCACTCTCGAGATAATTAAAAACTACTCGTCTGACGTCTCATAATGTCAAAATCTCGACATTATCTCGACAAAACTCTATAAAAATGTGTTATTTCGATGATAGATCTACGCGAGAAAAAACGTTTGTCATGCAAGGGTCAATAGAGATGAAGATACAAACTATCAAACATCGAGAAACATGTAGAGAGAGATAAATATCTCGTTGGCGTATGCAGGCCGGCTGCACACACGATGCAGATCGCAATTATAAAAGTACCTATAATATTATGCAGAATTTATTTTGATGCTAGAAAAAATGGCTGTGATGGTAAAGTTGTGAATATAGTTTTCAAAGGAGAGGATGTTATTCGTTTTATGGAAGACTAGCGACCCGCCCCGGCTTCGCACGGGTATAAAATATATAGCCACTGAAAAAATGATTAAAATCGATTCAGCAGTTTTGATTTTAAATATTCATTAGTACTAACCGTGGCCCGCATTGGTCGGTACTGCCGCAAAAGCCACGTCTCGCAATTTTTAAATATTTTTAACCGACTTCCAGAAACGAGGAGGTTATACGTTCGTCTGTGGATATGTTTTTTTGGAATACTTATCTTCGAAAATATTCATTTAAGTAAGTAAATAATACCTATGCTGTCAAGGGCCATATAGATCTATATTAAATCAACAATGTATTTAAAGTGTTTAATTGAATAATGCCGTATTGGTTAAAATCGCTTTGAAAATTTGCCATTATTTGTCGTTAAAAGTAGATGACAAAACTGTTATTGTGGGATATCCTTAAGAGATAGACATATAATATATTATACCATCGCGGAGTTTTCTGTAGACCTTTTCAATGTATACAATATGTATATTTTGGTACATTATTTTGATAAATCTCGTAGGTTCAGCCTGCGTTTGCAATGTAAGCGGAAAAAAATTTAATTATTTAACGACATCACATTAGAAACCCCAACAATAACAGTATTTCTCCACTTTTTAATGAATGTTATTATAATTATAAACCTTTCTCTTGAATCACTATCTATTAGTTTAATTATAATAATAAAGGCCGTCACAGACTTAGCTATAATATATATTAATATACCGTACTAAACACACTGAGACCAGAAATATATTATATTATAGCTGAGTGTGTGGTCACGCGAAAATTGTATAGAAAATATATATTAATATGCCTAGCTATAAACATATTAATATAATAAAGACGTGAGTGGAAGAATCGAATAAGTAACATTTCGTAACATACGGACAATAACTCATTTTTTCCCTAGTCATTTCAATAAAACTTGTAACTTATCTACTCCATAACCTAGCTAATATATCTGGCTACGCATACAATCCATAGTTTTTCTATTTTAAATAACTTTTCCGGCCCGAAAGTCTCAATTTAAGCTTATTATTATATTATAGCTAAGTCTGTGACGGCCTTAATACTTAATAATAATTAATTATTCATGCGTTAAGGTGACGCCTTGATAATTTGGCTGTTATAGCGATGTCCATTTTTCTCAGTAATGACTAAAGCTAAGAAATTAAAGTTCACTGTCAGTATTCATCATGTCTTTGTCTTTAAATTACCCATAGCATAACACGATTGGTCAACTTTTATAAGACAGAATAATCAATCAAAAAGACCTCTGTAAAAAAAGGGATTCCTATTTTGCCAACCGAGGAGAGTGATAATTATAAGCTTCCAAAATTTGTATATGTCGCAGTCATCTAGTTCAATCTGCGGTTCGATTGAATGACTAGCGCATTCATTGAATGACTCCATTCAATTGAATGACTCGGCCGAACGTCGACTGAACGATCGTCCCTCAACGTTCAACTAGTTAGCGATTTTCAACATAGCCCTTTGAAGAGAGCGGATATGAAATCAGTCAGGCAATTGAATGTATTTATTTTTAACGGAATAGGAAATTATAAGAACAGTATATAATTCTTAGGTAATTAATAGCAATGTAGGTATTACTCCGTCTGTCCAATACGATTGGATTTGGTTAGGTTAGATGGCCAGGCGGGAGCGTAGCGCAGCGAAGCTCCCGCCTTAGCCATCGTGGTTATTTTTTTGTAAACCACCCAGAAGTAGCCGTCGCCTCATAATTGAAGCCAGTTTCTAGATTAACCTATTATTACGCCACCAACAAATACTTTAAAAAAATCATAGCATCCCATTTAACGACTTCACTATGATGACGTTTAGTCAAGACGTTAAACGTTACAGTCAGCGTCTTGACTAATTGTCCTTCAGTCATTCAATAGAACGGTGTCATTCAATGAATACGCTAGTCATTCAATCGAATCACAGATTGAACCAGATGACTGCGACATATACATAAATTGGTTCTAGTATACACTTTAATTTGTCTATAGCTTATATGAAATGTATTTACGGTTTTTAAATTACGCGACAAAAACCATTTTGTCGCTACGCCCTTTCAATTTTTTGCTGTTCCATTGCTTGTTTTCTATGAGAGGCCGGGCCAGCCTCGCATAGAAAACAAGCAATCTCAAACACATCCAACACGGTTTTTTACTTTAATATGGCGTCACCTTAAGACAATACACGTTAAAACTAACAATTTTACAAAATTTTGACACGCACCCTTAGCGCAAACACCACTACAATAATTCTTATAACATTTACAGTTTTGCTACAACTAAACAATTATACCTACAATAATCGGCCAAGTGCGAGTCGGACTCGCGCACGAAGGGTTCCGTACTGTTATGTCCCAACCCTGTAAGTTCCGTTGTGTGGTACTTGTGTTACAGGTACCACACAACGGAAATATATTTAATACTTTTATACTATACATAATAATATGTTTAAGATTTTTAGTTATACATACTTACTTATATTTTATACACATCCAAGACCCAGGAATATTGAAAACTTTTCGTTCCGTCGTCGGCGGGATTCGAATTTCGAACCCGCGACCTCCGGCTTGAGCGTATGGTTGCAACCATACGCTCAACCACTGAGCCACAAAGGTCGTCAATTATGAAGGTCGTCAAAAAAAAAACTCAAAACTGGTTTATTTATTTCCTGGTCATAAAATCATCTTTTTCCAGCGCCACACTACCTGGAGATGACGATAGTTATGGCCAAGGGTTCCCTGGAGCGAGCCAAGCGTGTGATAGAGAACATCACTACCGCCAGGACCCTGAGACCGGAGTACTTCCTGCCCGTAGAACCTCGGGTCCACTATGAAGTCTTCAAGGAGCATTTGTAAGTTGGCCAATTTAATCCTCAGCATTCATGTTTGCTACTTATTAGAATTATTTTTAACAAAAAATTAAAACCGACTTCCGAGTTAAAAACAGTTATAACATCCTTATAATATATAAACTAAAAAGTATTAAATACATTTTTCTATCTAATAGTGCCTTTTTCCGAATTCGGCTAAACCTCAACTATTTCTGTACTCAATCTTCATCATTTCGAAGTCGGTGCCAGTTCCAAAAGTTTCAAATGTTCCGTCAGAGAACTGAAGTCAAATCGATTTTTTATCTACAATGTCACATCCCTAGACGAGTGTACAAAATGGCGTCCACGCCACTGCGCGCTGCGCAGTCGCGTCGCTTTCAAATCGCTCGCTAATCGCCAGTGTGATAAGGCCCTTAGGTTAGGTTAGATAAGTAACGGAATTTCTTGATTCGATCGCTGCGCTTCTAAGCGCCTTCTAAGCCCGCGATAAGAGTTATGGAGTAGCTAAAAAACTTTTTTATAGGGAAATTTTACATGGCAAGTTTCAACGTGGCGCATCACGCAGCTATGTGATGCATTTTTAAATGGGCCATGCAACACTGAACTTTATTTTCTATAAAATTTTTGATAGACTTGCCACCCGCAGTGGCCAGTGTCCTACTGCCTGCTCCAAAGAATGCCTTTAAAAATGCTTTGCCTCGCTCTGTTAAAATGTGAACCATCCACAGAAATAAATCAAGATAGAACGGCCACACGCGTCCGTTGCTAAGGAATGGCGCGTGTCAATTTTTGCTTTGCTTTTAGTTAGAACAAATAACTTACCCGTGGTAAGAAATACCTCCTTTTAACCGATTTACTTTCGTACTTCTGTTTTTACAATTAGACACTGCACAATGAGGCATTTTTGCACAACCCCTCCGGTGTAATCAAGTCGAGACGTGCGCGCTGACTGAATAAACGTTCAACGAAATTTGCCCACTTGTGCAAGTTTGAAACACGCGTACTCCACCCGCTTAGCCGTTCTATATGTGGAACCATCCCTTAAGTTAATATTTAATAAATATAGTAGCGCTAGAGAGCCTCAAGCTCAACCAACATTTTTTTATATATAATAATTAATTGTCGTTTAAAAATATTATGTATCTGCTTGTCCAGGTAAAATTTATGTAGTTTAATTTAAAACGCTTCATATCAAATTATATACAATGTTTCTCGTTGTAATATCTAGGCTATTAGCACTCTGTTCATTATTATAATAACGTAGTTAACTAAGTCAATTATAGTGATGAGAGATAATTATTAAAAAGAACAAGGAAGTAACACAAGGATCCAAAGAAAGATTATCTTTGTTAATCTGTAACTATCTACAATTCTTTTCTAATAATACTAGTGTAAATAACTAAAAAATCACGCTTTATTTATTTTCATCTTTTATTAGAATTGTTCTAATTTATTTATTTTTAACAAATTTTATTAATTAATTATTGTATTGTCTTTCAATACGTATGCGAATACTACTGGAGATTTTTATATAATACAGCCCAAGCTTATAATTAGCATGTTCAATTATTATTTTTAACATAAAATTAAAACTGACTTCCAACGTAAAAACCTCAAAAAACAATAATAACATCCTTATAATATGAACTAAAAAGTATTAAATAACTAGCTGTTGCCCGCGACTTCGTCCGCGTTAACATAGTATAATAACAAAAATGATGCTTTTCCCCTTTTTGTGGTTCCTTATACAAAGGGTAAAAACGGGACCCTATTTAAGCAAACGTCAAACGCAAACGTCAATAAGCTTTTATGTTTATGTAACTGAAATGACGGAGTACGAACTTTCATTCAAACTTTCAACCCTAATTTCACCCCCTTGGGGGTAGAATTTCCAGAAACGCTTAAATACGTACCCATTCATTTTTAAAAACTTTTATTTAACTTGCTTTGGAGTTTGCTTCTGGAGTTGAGGTTGAATTTGTTAAGGCCGTCACAGACTTAGCTATAATATATATTAATATGTTTATAGCTAGGCATATTACTATATATTTTCTATACAATTTTCGCGTGACCACACACTCAGCTATAATATATATTTCTGGTCTCAGTGTGTTTAGTACGGTATATTAATATATATTATAGCTAAGTCTGTGACGGCCTTTATGTTCAATTTTGTGGTACATATAAGTCGCTTAGAACTTGAATCATTTATTTGGACACAATATAATATTTTTATTAAAATCGCTATCAAAAGTACCAATAATAAGTACATAACGTGATGATATAAAATTATGGTTTGTAGGCCCTTTGTATCCATATTATACATTATACAACCATGTGACATTGGTGACATGTGACAACCCTGACGCGGACGTGGTAATGATGATGACGATGAATGTAATTTGCATAGTAGCATATGCTTTCAGTTCTTAAAACAGCGCCTAAGCCCCCAAACTTGTATCTACTGCGTGACTGGTGAGACATGTTCAATACTTGAGGACGTGATATTTGGCCATTATATTAGATGAAAAAAATAATATAAAAAAATAATATCAATTGATCACTGAGTAAATGTAGCTTCAAGTTAAATAATTATTTACCCAACGCATGGACACCGCGCGCGGGAAGGGTAGTTGTGTGGTGTTTCTTTGGTAGCGCACGCCTCTGCACCGGCCGCATAGTATGCCTACTTGCCTAGCCGCGTAATTTACTTAGTATCAATGATTCATTTATTTTTGGGAAATTCGGAAAAAAATTAAGTACCTAATTTTATTACATAATTATAATGAGAATCGAGTACAGAGTACTCTCCATAAGTATCGGTAATGTCTCACCAGTCATGCTGTATAAGGAATCCGGAGTTCTCTTAGTATCTTCGGAACCATAGTATACTTTGGTGCAAAATCTTGCGTTTTGGTAGCATATGCTTAGGATACTTCTCACAAAACCAAAATCACCATATTATCTTACTAATATTATAAAGGCGAAAGTTTGGATGTATGGATGTATGGATGTATGGATGTATGGATGTATGGATGTATGGATGTATAGATGTTTGTTACTCTTTCACGCAAAAACTACTGAACGGATTTTAATGAAACTTTACAATAATATAGCTTATACATCAGAATAACACATAGGCTATAATTTTAACCGACTTTCAAACTGGAGGAGGTGTTATGTTCGTTTTTTTTATGATCAACGATTACTCCGCCGTTTATGAACCGATTTTCAAAATTTTTCTTTTGGTGTATAGGGCATTATCCCAATTTGGTATCATATTCACAAAAATGGTGACCTGATGAAGGAATCCATGGGTAATCGAGGGAACTCCTCAAAATTTATATGGAAACATGTGGTGACTTCGGTTTCATGAGAAGTATTCCGAGCATATGCTAACAACAAGTAAGATTTTGGACCCAGCGACACCCACCCATGGTTCGGAAGCTACTGGGAGAACTCCTGACGCTTTATAGATACACGCTTGAGAGTTTCGGCGTTGATTTAAGATCGGAAAGCAGATGCTACTATGCAAATTACATTAGTTATCATCATCATCATCATCACTACCATATTATACCATCAACCGTGCATCGTCCTATGATACGTTTCATAGTCTTTTAGATAGAGACTCGAGTTTGTCAAGCAATTAAAAAAATTATCAGAGGAAAATATGGAAAAACCGGGAAAATTATTGGAAAGGGTTTATCTCTCGAAGTACTGGAGCATTTTTTATATTATTTGTCACAGATATAGAGTGGACCACGTGAAGGGACATGTTAACTCATTTTTTCATAACTATTTTTTGCGGAAAAATGTACGGTTTTCGTAAAATTCCTAATTTACGCGGGCGAAGCCGCACGGGACATCTAGTGTTTCTATATAAATTTTGAGGTGTTCCCTCGATTACTCATGGATGCCATCATCAGAACACCACTTTTATGAAAATGGGACCAAATTGGAGTGAAACCTAATATATGACAAAATAAAATCGTTGAACATACAAAAATAAAAATATCCACAGCCGAACATATAACTATTTTTGGAAGTTGGTAAAAATAAAGAGGAAAGCTTTGATTTCATGTTTGTTCGTCAGTATTGGCTCCTAAAACTACTGGACGAATTGGGTAAAATATGCAAATGAAGCCTGTAAGGCTGATTATATTTTAATCAGGGTCATGGACCGGTGTTCGCAAGTGTGCCCGTGTCATTGCAAAGTACACCTCAAATCTCAATTATTATTCCTTTAATCCTCAAAGCTTGCTCACAAACATACTAGCCTCCATAAGAACTTTTAGTATACTCCAATTTCATTTAACTTTGAATCTTTTAAAATAATATCGAAAGCAGATGTTTTTCTGCTTTTTTTTTTCAATATTCTTATTTCATTAACTAGCCTGCATTTTTGAAACCCCATGTCACGCATGGTCTTCTTACCATGTACTATCAGAGAAGTAATTGATTCTTAGGGAGATGGCGCGACCAAAACCATAAAGTTAATATACCTAGCGGAACTCCGCTAGGTATATTAACTTTATGAGTCAAACCTATCCGAACGATCACAGCTAACATTAATTATTTACATAAGTCGACCACATGACGTAGGTCTGTCAACTGCCTAGAAATCAATTTCCTCGATGGTACATTTGACGGTGCGTCTGCCCTTGTGCTGTCGCTTAGCTGTCCCCTGTCTGTTGCAGCAAGGTGCTGGCGACGCCGCAGCTGACGTCGGAGTACTACCGCGTCATCATCGTCAAGCTGATGGGCAAGGTGCCCAACGAGGTCATAGCCCCAGTCTACAAGTTCGCCTATACTGTAAGTTCAATATCATTTTATCATTTTCAGTTTCTGAACACCATAGAAAGCAGAAAGCGACGCATGCGCTCTGACCGTATAATACAAAACTTTCGTTTTGTTATTTTTTTCTGAAATTTTTATTCCACCCGGTAAAATGTTCTCGTCGCACATGTTATGTCGGCTGTACACTCTCGCCGAGACACAGCGAGGCGGCCCGAGTGCGAGAGTGTAAATGGGTGCGCTCGCCTCGTCTCGCCCGTCTCGGACCCTCTCGGTCCGGTGTCGGTATTTTGCGCCCGAGTCAAAGGGTCTCGCGAGGAAAGCGAGCGCATTACTGTACACTCTCGCGTTTTTCACTACTAGTCGCGCCGCTAGACAGTGCAGAACCGAAAAATAATAATAATAATAAACGTCATTGTCAGTCATTATCTGTGAGAAATAAAATTAAATATGATTAGAGGTCTTTGGATTACAATGATATCTTTCGATGCATGGTGAATGGTGATCATTGATCGTAGATAGTTTAGATAGTTAGATCGTAGAAGTTTTTTCATGTTACTTATTCTTCCACTCACGTCTTGAATTACGATATAAAGATATAAAACAAAGTCGCTTTTTTCCCGCATGTCCCTTTATTCCATTTAATATTTAGAACTACGTAACGGATTTTGATGATTCTTCCAGTGTTAGATAGCCCATTTATCGAGGAAGGCTATAGGCTATATTTTATCACGCTAAGACTAATAGAAGCGAAGAAATAGAGGAAAATGTGGAAAAAATGGTGAAAATTATTTGAAAGGGCTAATTTGAACCCGCTAATCTCGGGAAATACTGGTCCGATTTGAATAAATTCTTTCACTGTTAGATAGCCCATTTATTGAAGAAGGCTATAGGCTATATTTTATCACGCTTTGAAAGGGCTTATCTCGCGGACTCCTGTAGCAATTTTTATGTTATTTGGCACAGATATAAGAAGTAAACTACGTGAGGGATCATAGGCTATCGATATATATCGATATATATTTTATACCCGTGCGACGCCGGGACCGGTCTTCTTCACTCTCATAGGAATTTATCTGATTAAACGTAGCAAAAGGGGAGGCAACTTCTCAAATCCCTAGTAGTCCTACTAATAGTGTCACTTCCAGTGTTTGGACTACATCAAGGTGCACGACTACAACAGCGGGGTAGTGCTGGTGTTCGACATGATGGACACCGACCTGCAGCACTTCATCACGCACGTCAACTTCTTCCAGCTGAGGATCTGTCTGTTGACCTTCCTGGTGAGTAGAGAGGGACAATTTAACGCCACAATCCTGCATCCCGCTTGCTCATTGAAAAAGAAGTTTGATAGACAAGGAGATTCGGCGCTGATGACCCGAGATGTATAATAAGATTATTAGGAAGCGCCTTTGAATAGCACGTAGCGGTCTGCTTTGATAGACCATACATTTTGGTGGCAGCGCCGACGGACAGCAAGCGGTCAGTTGGTTATTAAAATCAGCCCAACAGATTTAGGGCCTGTTTCCCCACTTAGTGATAAGTGCCGGATAGGCTATCCACAACTTATCTGACAGATGGAGCATACAATATCTGTTAGATAAGTTATAACGAGATTGAATCAAAATTCAAAACATTAGAGTACTATACCTATTTACAGGTAATTAGTTGAAGTTATTCAGCAACATTACTACAAATATTATATTTTAGCACCATCATAACTAGGAAAAGTGTCGTCGTCACGCATGGCTCGGCCATGTATTTGCGACACATCTGTAATCTGTTGCTCTCGTTTAAATGTTAAATTAATTGTCTTACTGCCGCACTCAGTGTGGAACATTGATTACTTAAATGTTATTCAAAATTTTGACATAAACCCCATACATTATCTGTCAAAAAAGAAATTGAAGGTTAATCATAACTGAGTACGGCGGTTAAAGATTTAAACCCTTTGATTTTTTCTCAGGGTTTTTAGTTGAATTTATCAGTTGTCCATTTATTCAAAAGCGCTGAATCTTCAAAACTCGTAAAGTTTTGGTTCCTACAAACTAGCAAATTAGTTGCACTATTCAATAATATGTAAGGTATGGGTGATAAACACCCAAAATTTGCACGGCAATTAATTATTACAAAACAAAAAACAGAATTATATTACACGAGCTATTGCCCGCGGCTTCGCTCGCGTTAAGAAGTATTATTATATACAAACTTTCATCCCCTATATTAACCCCTTGGGGGTGGAATTGATCAAAATCCTTTCTTAGCGGATGCCTATGTCATAACATCTACCTGCATGCCAAATTTCAGCCCGATCCGTCCAATGGTTTGGGCCGTACGTTGATAGATCACCAATTCACCATATCAGTCAGTCACCTTTGAGTTTTACATAATATTTAGATTAAGTAGTTCTACCTACAGCCAGTGAATTTGCGTAGAGTATCTACTGTATTACCACGATAACCCTTCGATAAGATATCAGGTTGCCCGAGGGAAATGCCGTCTTGAACCCTCAACAAAATTAATCATAAGAAAATAGAAAGAGTAGGAACTTAGAAAGTACCAGACAGGTTTCCTTTTCCGATATACATATCGGGAAACAACACAAAGTGGCAGTGACCTATAGTCAAGGAATTAAAGAAGGGGAAACTTATTTTGTCTAAACAGTTTTGAAATAAAATTAAGTACCTACTAATCATTCCCCCAGAATAAAAATTAGAGCGTTGTGTAGAGGACACAGCAAAAAAAACGCTCCCATTTTTTTCTGTGTCCCATACCGCCCTTTAGAACTTCAGCGCCCACAAGGGGGCGTAATCGCCCACTTTGGGGAAGGCTGGACTAAAGGGTTGCATCAGAATGAATGTTAAAGGTAATGCCGAAGTCATAGCTTCGAATTTTGGTTGGACAATATTCGTAACTGCCATGTCGCTGGACTTTATGTTTCAAAATGATAAATAAGCTGCTTTAAGCTATTATAGTAAATTACTAAATACGGTCATTCTATCGCCACGAGTTTATTTACACATGTACGTTTAAATATTATTTACTTAACCTATGGTATATACTACGTGATGATTGAATAATATGTTATTGTAATTTTCCACGAGTTTATCTTGTAAACTAAACATTCAAGTTGTAACGCTGTTTATTATTGTAAAGGATGCGTAAAGACCGTAAAGTCATATTAGAGGAATAGAGCGTTGCATTACTATAATAGTTCAATTAATGAATTAGGTTTGCTACCAAAGAAGGCAAGCATTTCTTTGCTGGGTCGCAAAATATTGGTGCGATACTTATCTAACCCTACCAGCGGTCCTGCCCTTTTTAATACGTCAGTTTAAAAATCCATAACATTATATTCCCCCTAAAGCCTCGTTTACATATACGCCTCCTATCTTAAAAACTATAATATTGTGTTTTCAGGAAGCATACGGCATGCGCCTCAAGCGGTGCCACCTCCTCACGCCCTCCAAGATTGTCCACTACTTCATCTCCCTGTTCCGCCCCATCCTCAGCAAGAAGATCTTCGACCGGGTGATGGCCAACGACTCCGGCGAGGACCTGCTCCAGTACTACTGCAAGGAGTCCCTGCCCAAAGACTACGGGGGGACGTGTAAGAGCATACAGGAGTTACAAGGTCAGTTACAAGAGTTACAAGTTTTTTTGTACAGTTACATGGCAATATGTTATTGTACAGTTACATGGCAATATGTTATTGTACAATTACATGGCAATATGTTATTGTACAGTTACATGGCAATATGTTATTGTACAGTTACATGGCAATATGTTATTGTACAGTTACATGGCAATATGTTATTGTACAGTTACATGGCAATATGTTATTGTACAGTTACATGGCAATATGTTATTGTACAGTTACATGGCAATATGTTATTGTAATTTGACGACCTCTGTGGCTCAGTTAGTGGGCAGTTTGTATCTCAAGCCGGGGGTCGCGGGTTCGAATCCCGCCGACGGAACAAAAAGTTAAATTTTCAAAGTGACTGGGTCATGGATGTGTAATAAATATGTGTATGATATAATAAAAATCTTAAATATATTATGTATAGTATAAAAGTATCAAATATATTTCCGTTGTCTGGTACCTGTAACAGAAATCCATCAGGTACTTACCACAGGGCCAGATTGACGTGGTGTAAAGTGTCCATAGATATTATTATATTATTATTATTATGGCATGGTGTGAGTTTCTTATGTTCATCTCTCAGGGTTAGATCTTAAACCTGTAGTAGGATTTATGTAGTTCAGAAGATATTTTGTGATAGACGACACCCGGTGCGCGGCGCTCCGTTGCACCGAAATTCGTTTATCGCGCGGGTACCACATTTTTTTCTGAAATCAAAACTCTATACACTTTCCACTACGGTTCAACCTGTTCACCTGTCAAAAGATGTTAAGGGTTAAAGGTAGAATAACTCTGACTTATGTCTGTGCTCTGACGAGAAACTAGCTTAGTATATTAAGCTGTTTGTCAACAATGAATACCACTAATTGTTAGTATTTCTCGCTGGAATCGTGATTGTCTAAGGGCCTCTTTCACCACCTTCGAGTAAAGTGTCGAGTAGACTACTCGCCAGATAAAGTCACCCGTAACTACATGTGTCGATTTCACGACCCTCAAGAAGCACTAATCGTTGATTAAACTGTCAAGTAACTTACTTGCCACATCATCTGCCAATTACTGAGTTTACTTGACGGTTTTTTACAATCACAGAGTTTAAATTTCTTTATATCTTGTCAAAAATCGATTTATTTGACTTAATTGATCACCAATTAGATGAATTGGACTATAATACGTTGCAACGGACATCGAGACCTAGATGAAAGAGATTTTTTGGCTAGATTTCGTCTATAGAAGTGTACAGCGAACCAAGTGCATAACTTAAGAAAACATAAAATAACTCATCAATCCCCAAGCGGCACCCGGCTGTCGCGTACAATTGAAAATCTATTGTGTCTGCGAATTTGTACTATTAAAATATACTCGTACTTCACGTGTCAGCTGTTTTAATTAAATAATGTATGTTTGTTGAGGATAATGATAACACGGCAAATACTAGGCGGTGATTAAAATTGGATTTGTCATTACTTTTTATTGTTTACATTACACTACCACCAAACTACCACTATAAGTTGTGATATTATTGCACATAAATAATAATTATTATGTTTGTATAATTTTGAATTTAGTAAATTAAACTTTATAATATTGCCGTCGTGGCCCGTGGCCGGCCTCGAAAAAGATAGCGTCATGAGCGGCGAGCTGCTAGACAATAATTAACATGTGCTAAGTTAGCCTATAGCCGTGGGAGAGCCATGCTTCAGCACAAATGGGCCGGCTCCACCGGAGAAAGCTCACAGAAAACTGGCGTGAAACAGTGCATTGCGCTGTGTTTCGCCGAGTGAGTGAGTTGACCGGAGACCCATTCCCCTACCCTTTTCCCTTCCCTACCCTCCCCTATTCCCTTCCCTTCCCATCCCTACCCTCCCCTTTTACCCTATTCCCTCTTAAAAGGCCGGCAACGCACCTGCAGCTCTTCTGATGCTGCGAGTGTCCATGGGCGACGGTCGAGCTGGCCCATTCGTGCCGAAGCATGGCTCTCCCACGTCAAGCATGTCAATTCAATGTTAGCTGTGATCGGTCGGATGGGCTTGACATAACTCGACCAAATTACTCAGGTCAGCTTCTCTGATAGTACATACCTACGTCTTAAAATTATTGTACCTCACTACTTAAGTGCTAAATAATTAATGCCTATAATTACGCCTTAACACAAGATAAGTGCATAAAATAAAGGAAGTAGTTCAATAATTATTATCATGTTTTTCACCACATTAATATTAACTACACTTACGTACCTTAGATATTAAAATTTCGAAAAACAAAAATCCCGCAAAATATATTATGATTAATTTTACCATTTAAAACAATACATTTTTTGTCATCTTTTTTTGATCATAGCAATAAAATATTACTAACAATAGGTCTATTAGAATATTATTTTACAAAGTACGTAAGTAAACGTATTAACAAAAAATCGGCAAGTGCGAGTCGGACTTGCGCATGAAGGGTTCCGTACCGTTAAAGAGCAAGAATAGGCCAAAAACTGTGTTCTTTTGTATGGGAGCCCTTCATTTTATTTAAATATTATTATTATTATTAAAGTACACATAATATATTTCAGGCATTAGTGAAAATTTCAAGTGCCTACCTGTTGCCATTATTGATATCGAGCAAAAAAGGCCAAAAAATCACGTTTGTTGTATGGCAGCCCCTCTTAAATATTAATATTATTTTGTTTTTCGTATTTGTTGTTATAGCAGCAACAGATATACGCAATCTGTGAAAATTTCAGAAATCTAGCTATAGCCGAGGTTCTTTAGATACAGCCTGGCGACCGAGAGACGGTCGGACAGACGGACAGACGGACAGACAACCGTGAAGTCTTAGTAATAGGGTCCCGTTTTTATACGTTGGGTACGGAACCCTAAAAAAATATTTTGTTTATAAAGATATGTTAGTGTTTAATACAGCATTTATATTATTTCACCGACAAAAAATAAGAATATTAAGTAAATGCTTAGAGCTTTGAAATTAGCTAAGTTGTAAAAATATATTAGCCAGCCAGAGACCGCGACTTCGTCCGCGTTAACATAGTTGGATAGTTTTCCCCTTTTTGTGGTTCCTTATACAAAGGGTAAAAACGGGACCCTATTTAAGCAAATGTCAATAAACTTTCATGTTTCCAACTTAAGAAATGACGGACTTTCATTCAAACTTTCAACCCTAATTTCACCCCTAGAATTTCCAGAAACGATTAAATACGTATATCCATTCATTTTTAATCAGTAAGCCAAAAATAAAGTTTCATGTTTCTAACTAAAATTTTCATTAACTTTCAACCCCTATTCCACCCCTTTAGGGGTAGGTTTTCCAGAAATGCTTAAATGAGTACCTTTTTGTTTTTAACAGTAGCCCAAAAATAAAGCTTCATTTTCTAACTCAAGAAATGACGGACTTTCATTCAAACTTTCAACCCCAATTTCACCCCCTCGGGGGTGGAATTTCCAAAATTCTATCCCCGAGCAAACTATGCGACTGTTGCTGGTCGCCCCGCACCTCCCCCGCTGGCGAAATCTAATGGGGTGAATGAGAGCCGCAAGGCTCCGAAGAGTCGCGAGACTAAGGAGAGCCGCAAGGCTACGAAGAGCCGCAAGGTGGAGTCTTCTCGGCCTGGCAAGGACGAGAGCATGAGGTGCGATGAGGAGGGCTTCATACTGGTGGAGAGGAGGAAGAAGAAGCCCGCCGCCCGCAACCATCGCGTCATCGCACCATATGTACCTGAGCTGCGTCTGCGGAGCGAGGTCCCCGCGACGCCCCTGTACATATCCCGCCTGCACTGGTCCATGGAGGTCGAGGACGACTACATCCAGAAGAAGACGACACTGCGCCTGAGGGTCGAACGTCTGCAGTCTCGCCACAAGGTTAACTTTAGCTCCTTTGTGGTGAGAGTGCCGACGAATCTTCTGTCGACTTTCGAGGCGCCGGAGTTCTGGCCGATGGATGTAGTCTATCGGAGGTTCCGGGGGACTCTGCAGGAACGGAGCGAGTTACGTCGCCGGCAAAACGTGAAAGTGTTAGTTTTTAAGTATAATATGGAAAATATAAGAATGTTAGTTTTAAGGTATTTATTATAAAACTAGCTGTCCCGGCAAAGTTGTTTTGCCATTTAAAGTATTTCTACTTCATCAGTTGATACATATCTTACCCCCTCTTTGGTCTCCAGAGAGGGAGGGTTGGAGGGAGGGGGGGGGGGATTTTTATACACCAGATGCTGAGTTGGAAGAAGACAAATATATCTGTGAAAACCGTATGCAAAACTAATGAGGTTAGTCCAATGCATACAGTCTTTTTCGATGATGTGGTTATCTAGACACGCGGTAGCGTGTCAAGCCAAGTTCAAGTAAAACAGAACTGGCGAGCAGCACCGTGTGTAAGTGTGTAATATTACACGAACCATTTCGAGCCACTTTTGACCCCCTCATAATTCAAAAACTATTTAACGTAAACGTTTCAAATTTGGCTCATATAATGAGACTTGCGAGGTAATCATATGCTTAAATTTCATAAACAAATCTCAAATGGTTACTTAGATAATCACGTCCGGAAATCGTAATTTTTATCACTGAGTGACTGACCTATAGATCAAAATTCTAACCTACTTACAGATGACCTAGAAGGCTGAAATTTAGAATCCACCTCGGTAATTGTGTGAAAGCTCAGGGAAAAATCAAAAAATGAAAAAAATCGGCCAAGTGTGAGTCGGACAGAGCGAAAATTGTGTTCTTTGTATGGGAGACCCCCTTAAATATTAATTTTATTTTATTTTCAGCATATGTTGTTATAGCGGCAACATAAATACACAATCTGTAAAAATTTTAGCACTCTAGCTACGGCGGGTCTTGAGTTACAGCCTAGAGACAGTCAGAGAGACGGACACATAAGAGACGGATAGACATCGAAGTCTCAGTAATTTACCGTTTGGGTATAAAATCCTTTAAAAAAGCCCAAAAATAAGTTGTGTCCACAATCCCCATACGAAAACCTTTGTAATATTCAATTCACTTCAATTCAAATATTTTATTTGCCAGAATATGGTACAAGAAGATGTTAATAACATTATATGATAGCACAAACATAATATTCTGCCACATACGGCGTGCAAATATTTAAATACAGGTAATAAATAATAGCTTGGATTACAATAATTATTTCAAACAGATCGATTAAAATGAATTACATATACATTATATAACGTTTCATAAATTCATTAATAACATTTCATTAATTCATTAGTAGCATATTGTCATAGATTCAACAATTACATTTTATTTTATTAATTACATTTTATTCAATTCTTTGTCATTGATATATTCATTTACAGAATAATAACACTTTTCTAGTAATAATTGAAATAATCGTTTTTTAAATATTCTTGGGTTATTGTTTTTTATTGCATCAGGTAAAAGGTTATAAATTTTGATTCCCATACAGTAAGCATTTTTTTTACACCCTAAGCAACCGGTCAACGGCCAACAACAGTCAACATATCAACTTAATAATACACAAAACAGAAGTTAATCAGTAAATGTACGTAAAAATGCTCTAGAGCAACACAGTAACACACAATAATTTCATACTTTAATTCACACTACAATTTCATACTAAATACTAATATTATAATTTATGCAAAAGTGTGTCTGTTTGTCTGTTAGTCCTTCACGCCCAAACTACTTGTACCAATTGTTCTGATAAGTGGTATGGAGATATAGTTAGAGTCCCGGGAAAGTACATAATATAATTCTTTTAATCCCAGAAAAATGCACAGTTACCGCGCGATGGACGAATTAGGGGCAATAGAGTTGCGATTGGCATCTGTCTGTACCATGTGTTTGTCAGTATTACTGTATTTTAATAGCTACTTAACTTTGGCACAATAAGTTGTACTGTAGAGATAATAGTTGGAAATACATTTGTGTTACATCGTATTATTCCAGTGCCTCATGATGGCAGCTGCATATTCCATTCGCTTGAATTTTCTTTGCTTAATTCGACTGATACTCAACAAGCCTTAAGGGCTGCTTTTCCACTTCCTGATAGGTTTTGGATAAGCTATCCACAACTTATCTGACACATGAAGTATGGAGTATCTGTCATATAAGTTGTGGATAGCATATCCGACACTTATCAGGAGGTGAAACAGCCCCTTAAGGTTGTGAGCGACTATAGTCGATATTTAAGTTTCTCTTCTTTACAAAAAGTAGTGATATCCCACCAAAAACATAAATGTGAAAAGGAAGAGCCAAGTTCAATACAAACATTATGCTTGTCTATGGACTTCGCCGTAAAAAGAATGGAGATTTTAATGAGCGCCAAGTTCTATGGAAAATTTAAATATGTATTAATAGGAACCAAATAACATTATGAACAAACAATACAGTATATTTCTTTGCTTTATTGAATATCTATAACAATTGCTGTTATTATAATAATGTGAGATCTTAAAGTAGATTAGATTTAACTTGGCCAGTTTTTATCAGAATTAAAATGTTCAATAACTTTATGAAATGACTGATGTAATGAACTTGGCTCTTCCTTTTCACATTTATGTTTTTGGTGGGATATTTTAAAAGAAATACAACATTACATAATTTGTTAGTAGGTATCATAATCATTTCATTAATATTATATACGGACGCCTCACACCGCGTCAGTCTGCCCCGTGCTAAGGCCGATCTGAAGGACTTGTATTACGGGTAGCAGACGGAAATATTATCCATACTAATATTATAAATGCGAAAGTGTGTCTGTCTGTCTGTCTATCTGTTTGTTACCTCTTCACGCCCAAACCGCTGAACTGATTTTGCTGACATTTGGTATAGAGATACTTTGACTCCCGTGACCTTTCTCGGGGACAAAGGATAATTTCATCCCGGAAAAATTTACTGTTCCCGCGCGATAAACGAATTTTGGCGCTACGGAGTTGCGGGCGTCATCTAGTAAAATTATTATTTTAAGTAATTGTAATTCGTCTAAAAATTTTGCAGAGATAGTCGCTTACGACCTGTGCAGCGATGAGGAGTTGGTGCTGTTTGGGAAACTATTAGCCATCAAGATGGACAGCACCAAGTGTACGCCCAGCCAGTTCGCCGAGTACGACGACATGAACGGCACATTCCGCGCACTCAATATAGACTAGATATATTGCAAAGTGTACACTTAATATAGACTAGATATGTGCCAAATGGCATATTGTACACTTACTATAAACTAGATATACGACAAAGTGTAGACTTAATATATTATACTAGATATATATTTATATGGCAAAGTGTACACTCAATATAGACTAGCTATACGGCAAAGTGTACACTTAATATAGACTAGATATTAGGCCAAGATAAGACCAAGTGTACGCCGAGCCAGTTCGCCGAGTAAGACGACATGAACGGCACCAGTGCACGGAGCACTCAATATAGACTAGACGAAGTGTACACTTGGTATAGACTAGATATTATTGGCAAAATGTACACTTAATATAGACTAGATAATTAGCAAAGTGTATACTTAATAATATAGACGAGATAATATATGATTAAGTGTGCGCCCAGTCAGTTCAGCGACTACGACTACAGAACGGCACCTTCCGTGCACTCAATATATATTTTATATGGACTAGATATACGGCAAAGTGTACACTTTATTATAGACTAGATATATGGCGAAGTGTACACTTAATATAGAGGACATAATTAGCTTAAATAACACCAAGTGCACGTCCAGCCAGTTTGCGGAGTACGACGGCATGAATTATAGTGAACAAGGAGAAGTGTTGTTAACTTCAATTACATTCAAAGTGTTACACTTCGTGGAATGAATTTAGACAATAATTAGGAAATAGAATGTTGATTGTTGCATTCTTTCATATTTTATAATACCATGTTATAAATATATAATACATAGCTAGATATACAGGGTGTAACAATAAGTAATAATACTTTAGGGTGTATACATAAACCTCGAAGAAAGTTCACTGTGAAAGTAGCAGCGCTGAAAGATAATTTTTTTTTCACTTTTGTATGGACAGAGGCTCGAGCGTCACGAGTTTTCCCATATTATACAAAAGTGAAAAAAATTTGATACAATCACTTATTTTTGTTATACCCTGTATATTAGATAATTAATTTTTTTCACTTTTGTATGGACAAAGGCTCGAGCGTCACGAGTTTTCCCATATTATACAAAAGTGAAAAAAAATTGATACAATCACTTATTTTTGTTATACCCTGTATATTAGATAATTATAATTTTATTTTTATGTGATTAATTGTTGTAATAAAATTTTTATTGCTAAGTTTCTAGAAATCTACAAAATCAGATATAAAAAGTATATTAGGGTAGGTAGGTATAGAAATAAAATATGATAGATAATTTTATTACATTATTTACAATTTTCTTAAGCGTTTTTAAAGTCCTGAAAAAATCTCTCCCAGGTAGTAAACTTCAACCTGAAAATATAATAAGCAACAAGCAACTGAAATGAAAAAGATTGAGATAAAAAAATTCACGTTAAACGTTAAAAAAAATAAACAAAACAATAATTATTATTAAAGTAAAAAACAATAACAATACGGTGGAGTGATTTTATTTTTACATTTACTACCTACAGTAACAGCTGTCCTAGTTAAAAATATTGTCGCAAGAATACTTGATTAGAATATGGCTACAGGAATCTACGACAGTAATACGATATCCATGCTAACATCATGTGTTTCGCCGAGTGAGTGAGTTTACCGGAGGCCCAATCCCCTACCCTTTTCCCTTCCCTACCCTCCCTAGTTATTTCCTTCCCTATTACCCTATTCCGTCGTAAAAGGCCGGCAACGCACCTGTACCTCTTCTGATGCTGCGAGTGTCCATGGGCGACGGAAGTTGCTTTCCATCAGGTGACCCGTTTGCTCGTTTGCCCCCTTTTCTCTTAAAAAAAAATATAAATGCGAAAGTGTGTCTGTCTATCTACCTCTTCGCGCTCAAAGTCCTCAAACTACCGAACCGATTCTGCTGAGGTCCTGGCCATTTAGCCGAAACTTTTTAGTTTTCGCTTCGTTATAGAATCGTCGATCAAAATGTATGGAATTGACATAAGACGAGTCGAACGTCAACGTCATATTAACGAACGCTTATGTCAATTCCATACATTTTCATCGGCGATTCTATAACGAAGCGAAAACGAAAAAATTTTGGCACACCCCCCTGGGCCTGTAGACAAGAGTGGCAAAACGCTAACGCTAAAGGCCGTCACAGACTTAGCTATAATATATAGTACTAAACACACCGAGACCTGAAATATAAATATTATAGCTGAGTGTGTGGTCACGCGAAAATTGTATAGAAAATATATAGTGATATGCCTACCTATAAACATATTAGATGCTGCAGCTGCAGCTGCAGGTGCGTTGTCGGCCTTTTAAGAGGGAATAGGGTAATAGGAGAGGGTAGGGATGGGAAGCGAAGGATTAGGGGAGGGTAGGGAAGGAAATAGGGTAGGGGATTGGGCCTCCGGTAAACTCAGTCACTCGGCGAAACACAGCGTGAGCGCTGTTTCACGCAGGTTTTCTTTGAGAATGTGGTATTTCTCCGGTCGAGCCGGTCCACTCGTGCCGAAGCATGGCTCTCCCACGTATCAAATTAATTAGTACATTATATTCTTCGCGTTAAGCGGAGCAATCTCGTTTTCCAGTGCCGGACATTTTTGACAGTTCCTTCCCACTGCTAGACAGTAGACACCCTCAAAGTCTTATACTTTAAGAAAGTTTAAGGGTGTCTGGCATGTCACGTATAAAAAAAAGGAAAAAAAAGAGAGAAGCAATATTTATAGTCAGCTGGTGTGACATATTAGAAAATAGTCTACTCGCTACAAGAGAGATAAATGAAATGTTGATACTAATAACAAGTTTATTGTTATAAAATATAATAATTACTTTAAAAGAGAGAAGAGACTCAACAATGTAAACTAATCATTAAAAATATTCATCAAAGGGTCGAGTGGATTTGTGCTACACTGGTTCAGCCGTCTGTGCACTCGGAGGGTATGGGGGACGTCTAGGACCACATGGCACTTAGCTTGAAGACTGGAGGATAGCTAGCCGGTGTGAAGAGCTCCAGCCCCTTCGCGTCGTCCGGAGGTTGTCGCTGGTGCTCGGACGTCCCGGGTGTGTACAGCAGCCGGTGTTCGCAGAGTGTTCAGGTGGTAGAGCAGCCCGGGGCGGTGGCCATCCGCAACCCAGCACTGGTTTTAAAGCTCCATGATCATGGGGGTGAGCGGGTTATTAGTATGGGTCTAGCCCAAGTATGGGTCTAACCCGAGTAGGGGTCTGACCCGAGTAGGGGTCTGACCCGAGCATGGGTCTTTAGAATTAAGAATTATTTAAATATGAATATATTATTATTTAAAATATTTGAATACATAATTTAAATTGTTTTAATGTTAAAAAGAGATTGTAATTTCCTACAAATCGATCAATAAGGAAACTTTAATTCTAAATCATTTCAATAGATGGCGTTAATAGTACCATTTTAAATATTAATTATTATTTAAACGATTTACTACGTTACAGGCAACTGTCAAAAATGTCCGGCACTGGAAGACGAGATACAATCACTTAGGGCTGGTTTACACGTAGGTATTAAGTAGATAAGTAGTAACTAAATTCTAATTGTCATCTTGTTTAGTACTTACTAAATTTTAACTTGCTACTTGCTACTAAATTTTATGTTTACATGCAATTAACAAATTAAAATTAAGTTAAAATTTAGTTAACTACTTAATTAATACGTGAAAACCAGCCATTACCGCGAAGAATATAATTATATTATAAGCTATGAAATTGAGCTTTACTCTTCAGCTTTCCGAAACTGAGGGATGTCTGGCCGTCGCAGGCTCTTGGTCTATAATGTTAAATTAACTAACAATCCTCATTAAAAAAAAACAATTAAGCAGATAAACCCAAATTTTCGGCACTGAGCGGGATGTCAGCTGATAATGATGAACTAAAAACTAGAAAATCAAAGTGGATCCACACATTTGAATGCTAGGATGCTACACACACAGAGACAGAGAGAGAGATAGAGAAAGAGAGAGAGAGATAGAGAAACGGACAGACAGACAGAGAGAGAAAGAGTCAAATTTATAAAACCCCTCATTTTGGCGGCCGAGAATTATAAAGAGTTTTCGTAGTGCCCTGCAGTAAAAGATTTCAACGCGCGTGTTGCTTCTTTTATTTTAATAATACAAATCAGTGTTACGGAGTACTATTATATATTCTGTGTCAGTGTTCAGCTAGCTTTAAAGTAAACTAACAATAATTAGGTAGTAAAATAGTTCTGAAAACTATAATTGCTTAATAGTTCCTTATTAATTGTTACATACAAAAAAAGAATTGGCGAAATCGGTTCAGCCGATCTCGAGTTTTGGCAAAAGTAAGAAAATTTAAAATTAATTTTTATTTACGTACATAGGTAAAACACTATCACACCAATATTTTAAAGGCAACAGTTTGTGATTCCTTTCGTTTGTTTCTTCTTAATTTGCAAAAACGACTAAACTTTTGATCATAAAGGCCGTCACAGACTTAGCTATAATATATATTAATATATTTATAGCTAGGCATATTACTATGCATTTTCTATACAATTTTCGCGTGACCACACACTCAGCTATAATATATATTTCTGGTCTCAGTGTGTTTAGTACGGTATATTAATATATATTATAGCTAAGTCTGTGACGGCCTTTATATCATGGCAGTAGTACGTTGATTTTATATTGACAAGAGCTATTTTTTCAAAAAGTGTCCTCATGTTATACTGCAACAAATAAAGCCGCCAACCCACCGCGGCGCACGCTGTGCACGGCCACGCGCACGCGTGGACGTACGTCGTACACGGATTTATTTCTTTGACTTGAGTCAATTCGTGCGTAGCGTGTCCGTGGGTTGCAGTGGACACACTGGACACAGTCACATATATTTTCTTACAAAGCGAAGCTTGACGCACCTGCGTAGTCTCTCCGTGCGCCGCGGTGGAATGGAGCCTTTACCTACATCGTACATACTATATAGTTGTTTATAATTTTCTGACAAGATGGTTCCTGGCGCGTAGATTATAGCAATTTTAATACCACACGTTATTGCCTTCAAAGCCGCTTCCTCCTGCGGGAAAGGGACAAAAGTATCCTACGGGCTATGACCTGTTTGTGGTTCTCAGCTACTCTTGTCCTTCTAAGGGTCAACCCACACGTACCTATCACAACCACACGACAACCACAACCACACCACAATCACAACACGTGGTCGGGCGTATATTTCGTATTGTAAATGAACTGAACGTCGATGTAAAGACAGTGCGCGCACACCACCCGCTCTCCGGTACCACAACGCAACTACAAAAAGCTGCAGCGACACCATTCACACAAAACCACTGCTCGACGACATTTTGTCGTTGCGTTGTCGTGTGGTTGCGGTACGTGTGGATTGGCCCTTATATGTGGAACCCAGACAGGTCAGTGGAGTTGACAGGCCTTTTTCCCCCAATAACATCCCCTAGCACTTTACACATGGCAACTCAATGGGGGACATGGGTCTGGCGACCCCACTAGCTGACAGGTTGTAGATTCGTCACAGAACGATATCTTCTTAACGTCCTTGAAACTCTACATAGCTTGAGTGACCGCTTTCCACCAAGCCAATATAATCTACACTACTATTATAAAGAGGAAAAATTTTTTGTTTGTTTGTTTGAGTCGAATAGGCTCCGAAACTACTAGACCGATTTGAAAAATTCTTTTGCTATTGGAATCTTACATTATTTCTGCTGAACATAGGCTAAATTTTATTTTGGAAAAAAGTAGGGTTCCGTAAGATATTTGAGTTTTTAGGACGCAAGGTGTAAAAAATCAGCTAGAAAAGTTACTTATTTTGCGTACGCTGCCTAAACTATAAAAGATAGAACCATAAAATGATACAAGTAATTGTAGATCTTATAAATATCTACAAAAAAGTCCGCGACACACTATACCTATCTATGTCCAGTGAGGCAAAATAACCATTTATTTATTTAAAAATCCTGAATTTTTTTTGGACTACATTTAAACGGATATATTTTACTCACGCTATTAATCCTTATCAAAATAAATTACTTTGTCACTAAGTTCAGTTTATGTAGATAATATTTGGTCTTTGAATGATTAAAATTGGACGTTTGGTTTTGAAATTATGGCGAAATTGAAATATTACGATAGTGGGCGTCACCAAAGCGCGTGCGGGAGGAAGACAATATTCTGTTGTAGAAATGAAAATTCTGTACATAAAAGATATGAAATGACACCCGAAATTACACCTCTGTCACTACATCGCTATAGAAGCCAAAAATCTGGTTAGTTTTTTGTCTGTCTGTCTGTCACTGTTATTGTTCATAGGTCAATCTAGGTTTGAGAAGAACCAGAAACACGATTAATGTATTTTGCCTCGATACATTTAATTTTCGAAATGACTTCTTAGAAATACGAAATTTGAAGATTATTTTTAAACGAAAATAGATGTATTGTAGGAAATTAGTCTAATTAATAGACAACTTTGCAACCCAAAATCGTATATTATATCGTAAGAAGCATTTTGCTTAAATGCTCCTAGTTATTGTTTAAATAAACAAAATACGTTTTTTTGCATGTTTTTCGAGCGAGCCGATAGCTTCTGGCCGCAGCGTATTCACGACTTTATGGTCATACAAATTAAGTATAAAATTGCCCTTGCGGTAAAATTACTTTCGATATTATAGCGCCTTTACAGATCCCAATGTTGTATAAAAAATATATTTGTCTAGACGCATTGTCCAGGGAGTAAATTGGGGAATACGTTTGTATGGCAAAGCAGTGCGAGCGTACCCTATTAATACTCTGTATTTCGTAAAGCAATGATCGTACAGTAAAAATGTGTAGACGTAATTTATAGGAAATATTTTAATGTAGATAATGTAGAAGTCACTAAAGAGATATAATAAATAATTTTTTAGTCACAAGGAAAAGCCTTGATAAATAGACATTTACCTCTTTCCCCCACCGCCGGCTCTTGTCCCACTCCCGGGGACTTTTAGTATATTCAATATTCATCTGGACACCTTTAGGAATAACTGTGCCAACTTTCAAAACAACACGAATTATTCGGTCTGATCGACAGTTTTGAAGCTAATTTTCTTAGACTTAAGACTGTAATAATTAGCAGTAACCAATTCAAAAATTTTGAGACGCGACTAGATTAGACAAAATAAATTATTGTGCAACGATTTTCCAAAAAAATTTAAATAAAACAAAAAGTTATGCATCGTTTAAATTAGGTTAGGACTTAGGACATGTAGGCCTATCTGTTGACTGCAAACTGCATAGTCTATACAGTATGACTGGTGAGACATGTTCATTGTTCAATACTCGAGGACGTGATATTTGGCTATTATATTAGTTGGAAAAAATAATATAAAAAAATAATATCAATTGATCACTGAGCAAATGTAGCTTAAAGTTAAATAATTATTTACCCAACGCATGGACACCGCGCGCGGGAAGGGTAGTTGTGTGGTGTTTCTTTGGTAGCGCACGCCTCTGCACCGGCCGCATAGTATGCCTACTTGCCTAGCCGCGTAATTTACTTAGTATCAATGATTCATTAATTTTTGGGAAATTCGGAAAAAAATTAAGTACCTAATTTTATTACATAATTATAATGAGAATCGAGTACAGAGTACTCTCCATAAGTATCGGTAATGTCTCACCAGTCATGCTGTATACTCTATAATAATTAATAATAATCTTTACTAAAGACAGGGTTGGTTACAGGGTTAAAGTACAATAATAATTATTATTATTGCTTACTCTATTAATATTTATTTTAGTTCAAACTTATTAACGAGTACGATTATTAGCTACAACTAGTTTATTTCTTTATAACAGGTTGAAATAATTTACAATCGTCAAAAGTTATCCAATGTAACTTACCAGGCACACTCGATAAGTGACTTTTGACGAGATCACACATTCTACTTTTAATTTTCAAAACTTTTGCTACATCGCTGAAATAAAAAAAAAGTCAAAAGTTTCATTCTAATCATTATTCTAATATTTTCAAAAAGCTCCACATACCTACAATTTCTAATTCAAATTTGAATTTTTTGTGATAATAGTTCCATAGATACAAAAGTACAAAAGGTTTTTTTTTTAATAATGGAGTATTTGCCAACGGAGAGCGTACTGAAGATCCGTCCATCAGCCATAGAGGCTGTGAGGAGGGAGGTGAATCTGCACAGACCTGGAGAGATGGAGGAAGCAGTTAGGATCCTGGACGAGTGGATACACCAGCAGCCGCATTATATTTATAAGGAAATACGTGAGGTTTTTTATTAACTTATCTCCTACTTTATTGCATGAGAAGCTTAGTATTTTTTCGAGATAAAAAATTCCAGGACTTATTTGAATTATACTAGCTATCCCGGCAACGTTGTTTTGCCATATTAAGTATTTCACCCATATTATTTTATTGAAGTGACTAAATATAAAGTACGGCACCATGGCAAAGTCCATCACTATCCCGTCGCACAAACAAAAAATATATAAATCGTCAGTCTCGAGTTGTAATAATTTCCTATTATTTATTCAACAAATGCACTTATCAATATAAAAAGTACCCAGTAGCTGATTCTCAGACCCACTGAATATGCATATAAAATTTGGTTAAAATCGCAGTAAAGCTGTTTCGGAAGAGTACGCGGCCTAACATTGTGACACGAGAATTTTATATTTATGAAGATTGATAAAAAAGATCAAATTAGTTAAGTAGTTTAGCGTTAGCAGACAGATAGACAGGCAACATACTTTGTGGAAGTCAGTTAATAAAATCCTACTAATCCTACTAATATTATAAAGGCGAAAGTTTGTGAGGATGTATGGATGTTTGTTACTCTTTAACGCAAAAACTACTAAATGGATTTTAATGAAACTTTACAATAATAATAAAGCTACATCAGAATAACACATAGGCTACAATTTTAACCGACTTTCAAAATGGAGGAGGTGTTATGTTCGTTTATTTATGTTTAACGATTACTCCGCCGTTTGAGACCCGATGTTCAAAAATTTTCTTCTGGTGAATTTAGTACCACGTTCACAATTAAAGTGGTGACCTGATGAAGGGATCCATTAGTAATCGAGGGAACTCCTCAAAATCTATATTATGGAAACACGTCGTGGTGGCTTCAGTTTCGTGAGAAGTATTCGAAGCGTATGCTACCAACAAGTACTTAGGTTTTTTTTCTTTGGGTGTATAGAACATTATGCCAATTTGGTATCATGTTCACAAAAATGGTGACCTGATGAAGGAATCCATGGGTAATCGAGGGAACTCCTCAAAATTTGTATGGAAACATGTGGTGACTTTGGTTTCATGAGAAGTATTCCAAAATCTTAATTGTTGTTAGCATATTATTGCTAACAACAATTAAGATTTTGGACCCAGCGACACCCACCCATGGTTCGGAAGCTGCTGGGAGAACTCCTGACTCTTTATAGAATATACAAGTTTAAGAGTTTCGGCGTTGATTGGAGATCGGATCTACCATGCAAATTACATTCACCTATTTCATCATCAACATCACCACCATAAACCATTTTTAACCGACTTCCAAAAAGGAGGAGGTTTAAATATGTTCGGCTGTGGGTTTTTTTTGTATGTTCAACGATTACTCCACCGTTTGTGAACCGATTTTCAAAATTTTTGTTTTGTTATATTAGGTTTCACTCCAATTTAGTACCGTGTTTACAAAAGTGGTGATCTGATGATGGGATCTATGAGTAATCGAGGGAACTCCTCAAAATTTATATGGAAACATATTATGGTGATTTTGGTTTTATGAGAAGCATCCTAAGCATATGCTACCAAAACGCAAGATTTTGCACCAAGGTATACTATGGTTCCAAAGATACTAAGAGAACTCCGGATTCCTTATAGATACAAGTTTGGGGGTTTAGGCGCTGTCTTAAGAACTGAAAGCATACGCTACTATGCAAATTACATTCATCATCATCATCATCATTATTACCACGTCAGGGTCACCAATGTCACCAAAATTGTACATAACAAATTCAATAATAATAAATAATAATAAATATTCTTTATTGTGCACACACTAGTAAGTAAAACAAAAAAGAAACAACAATTATCAACTATGTACCACAATGGCGGCCTTATTACTAATGAGTAATTTCTTCCAGGCAACCACAGGTAAAGGACAGTATATTATTGATATTAAGTGAATGTGCAATATTACTTAAATAAAGATTTTATATTTTTATAATACATACTCAAATACATACATACCTTATAATATTATATAAAAGGTGAGAAATAAGAAATAAATAAAAATAAAAGATAGAGACGTAAGTCAGAAGCTGGAACTTTAAACTACAATTTTACTATTGCATGAATGTCAATTTTGGAATGAGTATTATTACTAGTAAATAAAAAATGTTCTTTTACCAGCATTTTGAACCGATACAGTGTGGTCGCCATTCTTATATGGGTGGGTAATGAATTCCACAGCCTTATTCCTGTAGCAGCAAATGAAGAGTTATAGTACTTTGTATATTGTATAGGCACGTCTAAAAGGTGATTAGAAGCAGAACGTAACTCTTTATCTGCTTGCCGAAACGAGAAGTTATCCTTCAAGTAAGATGGCAGATACGGATCATGTATGATGGAGAATACAAGTGACAAAATGCGAGCATCACGACGACGACGAATTGGTAACCACTTGAGCTTTCTTCGGTATTCGGATACATGATCGAACTTTCTAAGGCCGAAAATAAATCGGATGGCAAGATTTTGTAGCCGCTCCAATTTGTTGAGCTATTCCTCAGTCAGGTTGACAAGACAAGTATCAGCATAATCGAGAGTGGATAAAAACAGAGACTCTGCTATCTTCATTTTCGTCGGTATGGGAAGAACATAACGCAGTCGCGAAATGGAGTACCAAGTCGCAAACACTTTTCTGCTAAGTTCTTTAATTTGTTGTCCCCACGACAAGGTTTCATCGAGGAAAACCCCAAGGCTCTTAACCGTCTGACTAAATGGTACAATCGTACCATCAACGACCACCGGTGGTAGACTACTCCAGTCAATCCTAGATACCATGCCAGGACTACCAATAACTATTAGCTGTGTCTTGGTTGGATTGATATGTAGACCGTGGCGCAAGGCCCAATTAGATAGATAATATCAATATCCCTATTTAAGGTGTTCAGGGTAGCATGAAGGTTATTTAATGTCGACTGAATATATATCTGCAGGTCGTCAGCGTAAAGATGGAAAGACGAAACAATATTTTGAGTGATGTTATTGATAAAAAGAGCGAATAAAAGGGGGGATAAAACACCACCCTGGGGAACACCGGCAGATATATCGGTCCAGTCAGAACAAGAGTTGCCCAGCTTTACTCTCTGACGACGTCCTACAAGGTAACTTCGGAACAAATTGATTACAGGTGTTGATAAATTCAACCTTAACTCCAGAGCGTCAGGCACACATTTGACATTACTTAAGGGAAGTAAGTGCCTTCGATAATACACTTGCACACTTATAAATTGAAATACTTACATAGAAAACTAAAAAACAATCTACATCTTAATAGGAATAAGAAACACAATCGTATTTATGAGTAAAAAAATACTTCGTAATTTAATGTATTTTTATTTATATTTACGCGATTTTGCACCTTATTACCATACATATTATACAGATCGAATTCCTATGTAAGTTTATACAATTTTAATCGGATAGATCGCCACGAGCGTCCACGGGCGGCCGTAGACTTCTCAAGCGATACTATTTTGCGTAGTGTTTAATATAATATATTCTTTGACTATGTAGTATGCAGTATGTACTACAATAATGAAGATAAAGTTTAAAATCATATGACATTGAAAGTCCCCGTCTCGCCGCTGCTATTCCGGTTTGGAGCGGCCCAATTGTTAAATTACCTAGCACGTCGTGTTCACTTCTATTTTTTTTAATTTAAATTGTTTAAAACTATCTGCAGCTGATATTAATATATTTTGTGAGTGTGACTGATAACAAATTGTAATAAGATACGCAGAATAATATACAGGTGTATTATTCTACGTATAGTACGTATAGTAGATAGGTTACTAGGTAACTAAAAAGAGTGAAATTATTATTTTTAACAAAAAATTAAAACCGACTTCCAAGGTAAAAACTAAAAACAATAATAACATCCTAATAAGAACTAAAAAGTATTAAATAATTTTTCCTAAGTATATCTAATAGTGCCTTTTTCCGAATTCGGCTAAAACTCAACTATTTCTGTACTCAATCTTCATAATTTTTAAGACGGTGCTTCCAAAAGTTTCAAATATTCTGGCAGACTGAAGATTTAGCTATACATATATCTGATAGTTCTGATACCGACTTCAAAATGATGAAGATTGAGTACAGAAATAGTTGAGGTTTAGCCAAATTCGGAAAAAGGCACTATTAGATATAGGAAAAATCATACTTTTTAACCGACTTCCAAAAACGAGGAGGTTATATGTTCGTCTGTGGATAATGTGTTTTTTTTTTAGTTCTTATTAAGTATAAGGATGTTATTATTGTTTTTACCTTAGAAGTGGGTTTTAATTTTTTGTTAAAAATAATACCATGCAATTGTCCTAATATTATGGCCCTATTATTTGTACTTTTCATAGTCTTTTAGATTGAGACTCAAGTTTGGCAAGCGATTTAAAAAAATCGATACTAATTTATTATTATAAACATGAAGAGTTTGTTTGTTTGCTTGAACGCGCAAATCTCAAGAACTACTGGTCCAATTTAAAAAAATTCTTTCAATGTTAGATATGTGGATAAGATAGTGGCACAGATATAGAGTAGACCACGTGAAGGGACATAAACTTTTTTTTTTGCGGGAAAATGTACGGTTTCCGTAAAATTCCTAATTTACGCGGGCAAAGCCGCGCGAGACATAAAGTTAATACTAATTAAGCGAGACTCTCATACGACCGAGTCCGACCTTGGTAAATTTTTTTGCAATATATTATGTATAGATTAAACTTGTAACTTGATTGCAATACCAAGACAGGCTAAAGTGCATTGCTAGAAATACAGATTTCCCTTGTATATAGGTGCAATTTATTATTATTAAACTTTCTGTCCAAATTTTATAGGGCTTAGGTATCATTAGGAGACTTTAATAAACCAATAAAATTAGGGTGTCAATTTTTTCAAAGACCAAATATTATTTACATAAACTGTCTTAGTGATAAAATAATTTATTTTGATAAGGATTAATAGCATGAGTAAAATAAACGAACGTAACGTTTAAATGTAGTCCAAAAAAAATTCAAGATTTTCAAATAAAAAAAATGGTTATTGTGGCTCACTCGACATAGATAGGTATAGTGTGTCGTGGACTTTTTGTAGATATTTATAAGGTCTACAATTACTTAGAACATTAATTTATGGTTCTATCTTTTATAGTTTAGGCAGCGTACGCAAAATAAGTAACTTTTCTGGTTGATTTTTTACACCTTGCGTCCGAAAAACCCAAATATCTCACGGAACCCTATTTTTTTCCAAAATAAAATTTAGTATATGTTCAGCAGAAATAATGTAGGATTCCAATAATAAAAGAATTTTACAAATCGGTCTAGTAGTTTCGGAGCCTAGAATTGATTTCAAATAAACAAACAAAAAATCAAATCTTTCCTCTTTATAATATATAGTTAGAAAGAATAGAATAGAAAAAATAGAAATTAGAAATATTAGAAAAGGAATAGAGAGTGCTCTTTTGAACTGCGCATACACTTACTCCTGCGTAACTGGTCTGGTTTCGATGAAACCGACCACCGTCACCGAAACCGGTGTGGGAGTTATTATTATTATACCGTGCCACGTCACCGCAACGATGACTTACCGCACCGCTCCACGTTGACGTCGACGTAACGTGGACATAATTATTGTGGACAGGCCCTGAGTCGAGTTTGCTGAAACTTTAGGTACTTAAATGAAGAACAGGCTTTGGTACTGACAGAAATAATTATTACAAATATACAAAACAAACAATGTAGATTGCGATCAGACCTTTTCATTCCAAAAAAAAAACTGGTAGGTAACTTTGCACCCAATTAGAGTTGAAATAAATTAGAATTTAAGCAAACAATTGGGCGCAGTTATTGAGTATTTTTCCTCATTGTTATAAGAATATTTATTTCATATAGGTATTTTGAATTTTAAAACCGCGTATTGTCATATTTGCGTCTAAAGAAATATCTCGATTGAAATATTACACAGTTCAACTCTGTAGAGTGTAGACTGTAGAGTAAGAGCCTGCGATGACCACCTTCCTCCGTTTCGTAAAGCTGATAGCTTTTACAGAGGTAAGAACGACCAGCAACTATGGAGTTTCGGTCGCGGTTACCTTAGGAGGTATCCAGTTCTGAAGGTCTACCTGACTTTTCAGAAAGAGTGAAGCTCAATTTCATAGCTTATTTTTTTATGAAATAAGGAGCAAACAAGCAAACGGGTCACCTGATAGAAAGCAACTTCCGTCGCCCATGGACACTCGCAGCATCAGAAGAGCTGCAGGTGCGTTGCCGGCCTTTTAAGAGGGAATAGGGTAATAGGGGAGGGTAGGGATGGGAAGGGAAGGATTAGGGGAGGGTAGGGAAGGAAATATCAAATAAGGTAGGAGATTGGGCCTCCGGTAAACTCACTCACTCGGCGAAACACGGCGCAAACGCTGTTTCACGCCAGTTTTCTTTGAGAACGTGGTATTTCTCCGGTCGAGCCGGCCCATTCGTGCCGAAGCATGACTCTCCCACGTATCAAATTATTTATTATATTATATTCTTCGCGGTAAGTGGAGGAATCTCGTCTTCCAGTGCCGGACATTTTTGACAGTTGCTTACCACCGCTACACCCTCAAAGTCTTATACTTTAAGAAAGTTTAAGGATGTCTGTCTCCACGACACAGGGAATCCTAGTGTGGAGACCAGAGTTTGTCTAAGATTAGCGTGTAAGTTTTCTGCGAAATAAATATATTTGTTTGTTTGTTTGTTTGTCTGGTGGCTGTCAAATGAATTCCATGTATACACTGAGCGCTTAGTGTCTGATGGTATCGTCATGTACCTATCCTTACAATCAGTGGTGACTGGCGGCCTTATCCATTGTGAGACCCGGGCGGAAGGTCTTTGCGAGGCCCTTTGTCTTACGAAAAAATACCTTGCGAGGCCCCTGCAAGAGCGAGGCCCCAGGAACCGCTAATAATTCATTTCCAACCTAAACCCTCGTTTATTCCAGCGAAACCCTACCTGGAGTCCACTATCGTCACGAACAAGGGTTCGGTGGAGAAGTCGAAGGCTATGATCGACAAGCTGTGCACGCTGCGCACCCTCATGCCGGACCAGTTCCAACCGCTGGACGTGGAGAAGACCCTTAAGGCTATAAGAGATGTCGCGTAAGTACCTACCACAGACAGCAGCTTAGCAAGGGTCCCTAATGTCACGAATAGTACCGAACGTAGCTGTTTCCACTTATGACTATATTCAGGCGTAGCGAGAACATTTTAGGCCAAACCTACGCAACCAACGCGAAAGCGAAGCTGAGCGTCAAGTTGTCAAATGTTGTCAAATGTGTGTTTTGTAATTTGTATTCAAAAAACACATTTGACAACATTTGACAACTTGACGCTCCCGCTTCGCAGTCGCGTGGTCGCGTAGGTTTGAACGAAGCATTAAACTTTTTAGGGCTCTTTAGGACCTTACAAAGTTTTAAGGAATTTTTGATTCGAGGTGTACATTGAACCATGCGAGGCGTCATGATGCATATTTTCTAAATAAGCCATTCAGCAAATTATAAATTAGGGCTCCCACACAAAACTGTGAATGCACATCGCATCCCAATGTCATTTTCATTATGAGATTTGTCGCAGATATTTGCGATGCGATGCAAATTCGCAGTTATATTGTGTGGGAGCCTTTATATCGATAGCGTCATCCATAGAAGAATGTGGCGCTTATCGGTCCACTACAAAAATATAATAGCTTCACTACTACAGTGCTGAGGTTCATAAGATACCTTCACATTCCAGGTACATGTGTTTCCTGCCGAAGCAGACGGAGGACTACTACAGGCTGGTCGTCGTCAAGACCACGATCTACACGAAGGAGCTCCTGCACCTCTTCTACAAGGTCTGCTACATGGTGAGAACTAACTCCCTTACATACAGTCTTAACCGACTTCAAATAATCGACCAAGTGCGAGTCGGAATCGCGCTCGAAGGGCATTAAAGAGCAAAATTAGGCCATAAATTGTGTTTTTTGTATGGGAGCCCCCCTTATTTTTTTTTTATTTTAATTTTATTATTAAATATTAAAGTACACATATAACTAAGGAATTTGTGAAAAATTCAAGTACCTACCTGTTGCCATTTTTGATATAGAGCAAAAAAGGCCAAAAAAATCACGTTTGTTGTATGGAAGCCCCCCTTAAATATTCATTATATTTTATTTATAGTATTTGTTGTTATAGCGGCAATTACAGATATTCAATATAATCTGTGAAAATATCAAATCTCTAGCTATTACCGTTCTTGAGTTACAGCCTGGAGACAGACAGACAGACAGACGGACAGACGGACAGACGGACAGACAACGAAGTCTTAGTAATAGGGTCCCGTTTTTACCCTTTGGGTACGGAACCCTAAAAAGGAGGTTATCAATTCGACCCGTAGGTATGTAATATTTCCAGAACTGCCCATCTTCTATAATTATATATATGGAAGAATCATTCCTCTTTAAATGATCTAAAAAAATGTCCGTGATAGTACATGTCTATCTTTTAAGATTACCTCACAATAATCGTTTTTATATGGTCTTTAGAATCAAATTTGGTCGAAATGAATGCATTACTGAAATAGATGCGCAGACGAAGTCGTGGGTAACAGCTATAATATAAAGCTGAGGAAGTTTTTGCCAAAATAAATATCATACCCTTGATAACTATTCCACGCGAACGAAGTCGCGGGCACAGCTAGTAAGTATTAAATAATATTATGTACTTTGTACAAAAACTTAAATATTTACATTACAATAATACGTCTTCACCGAAATAAAACCAAGTAGGTACTTACCTTGTACATAAATAACTAATTATAGCTTAAAGCAACCAAACCTTATTATATATATTAATATGTAAAATTATGCCAGTACTACATGTCACTGGTTTACCGACAAAAAGTTGTCAGATCATATTAAATTATTATCATGGACGGCAAGTTTTTAACGCGGTTGTAACAAAATAAAGAAAAATATTTTAGGGTGTGTAATGTATAATGTGTATGGGTACATTTTATTTAATACTAGATGACGCCCGCAACTTCGTTGCGCCAAAATTCGTATGTCGCGTAGGAACCGTACATTTTCCGGGATAAAAAGTATCCTATGTCCTTTCCCGGGGCTATCTCCGTGCCCAGCAAAATTGGTTTAGCGGTTTGAGCGTGAAGAGGTAACAGACAGCCAGACAGACACACTTTCGCATTTATAATATTAGTATGGTTAGGGTTCTCTATGAAAGTGTAGTTCTGAAAGAGTTATTTTTTTAATCGTTGTATGGACAAATTTAATTTTATTTTTCATAAAACATACAAGTCGAAAGTTCTATAATATTTTTTATAAACGTTTGCAGCAATTGTGCGGCAAAGGTGTCGCCAATCCGAAAATTGTACTGTATTATTTGATTAACATGTGGTACCACAGTTTATAGTTTATTGGTCGCGCTTTTAAAATAACGCCGTTGGTCACCTGGGGTCTTTGAAAGCCTGAAAATTAAATGACATAAAAATGGCATAAGTGCTTATATTTCTTACCTTTTTTGTATATATTATTGTTATTTAATTCAATAATAATCAGATTTAATCAAAAAATTAATAATATTTTGACTATTTATAACCAAAACTCACATTTTAAAAATAGTCATCAAAAAATTTCAAGTGGATACCGTAAGATAGGAAAATTAAAAAAAAATCAAGATAATTTTAAAATTGTGGTAAAACGTATGGATAAATGAAATAACAGTTAAATTTCCTATAACTTAGACAGATATTTAAAAAGCTAAGTCCAAAACATTTATCCAAAGTTTTATACATAAACTATTGAATGTTGAACATTGACAAATTTTCAGCACCAAAACCTACTAAATTTTAAAAATTTTCCTATTCTAATAATTTTAACGCATGGTAAATATACCGGCAATTAGTTACTAATCATCACCAAAAAATAATCATCATGATTTTGGTCTACGTAGCAAAATCTGCATTTCTGGAAAAGTGCGTCTTAAACTTCTTATAAACGATATAAAACAACAACAACCAACACACGAGCATTTTAATTGCTATATAATTATAAAAATACAATAAAAATACATTTCGGTGTAAAAATTGTATGAAAATATCAAATTATATTTAGTTACGCAGTTGGTCACCTGGGGTCTTTAAAGACCCCAGCGTGAATAAACACGTCTGTAAAACACAATACATGCACACGAGTTCAGATAATTAGTGGCAATTATATCGAAATATAATTCTTTTTAGGAAGCTACCAAAAGAGCGGAGTTGCTACGATTAATTTAAATATAGTTTTTTCTCGTTTTCGCAAACTCCGGGCTTTTAAATACCCCAGGTGACCAACCGAGGGTTAATGAAGCTAAAAAGCGTATAATAAAAAGAAATGCAATTTAAACTTTTTAAAGACTTTTCATGTTGAGATGTTTTGCTACTCATAATGTGATATCCTAAAAAATTGTAGGTTATATCCAAAATTACGTCCACTTAAAAAATTTACAAAACGACGAATTGGCTTGGGCACAACACAACCGGATTATTTAGCTTTGACTAAATATTAACGTGTCTATTGTAACAGGTTTTTGGGATTTTTGGTGGAAAACGTTTACTCAAATCTGACATATGCATTAATTATGATGAATTGATGACCGATAATTATTCAATTCTACAAAACATAGATGCATTTGAGGATAAAAGTAATAATTATATTTGTTATTAGCCGCCACACGTTTTTCTGTCGCGCATATTATTTTGAACGCAATAATTAATCTAAATAATTAATCTTAGGGAACGGTTTAAAGTATGTAGTAATTATTAAATTAATCGATCCAGCATTATATAATATAATAAATACAATCCTGAATATAAGCAATTTGAATAAAAAACCCACAATATTTACATTTTGTGGTAAATACACTTTACGGAAGAACTATCACGCCCATAGATTTGTGCTTTAACATAGTACTTTTTGTTTGAATATGTAGATATTGTGTTATCTTCAGTCAGCCAAGGTGTGACGACGCAAGCCCTCACAAAGCTCGCGGCTTTTAGCTAGTTTACAAAAATGTTTTTTTTTTTAATTTTTAGGGTTCCGTACCCAAAGGGTAAAAACGGGACCCTATTACTGAGACTTCGATGTCTGTCCGTCTGTCTGTCCGTCTGTCTATTTGTCTCCAGGCTGTAACTCAAAAACGGTAATAGTTTAGTAGTAGAGTTGAAATTTTCACAGATTGTGTATATTTATCTGTTGCCGCTATATAAACAACAATTAATACTAAAAATAAAATAAAGTTATTAATTAAGGGGGGCTCCCATACAACAAACATGTTTTTAGGGTTCCGTACCGAAAGGGTAAAAACGGGACCCTATTACTAAGATTTCGTTGTCTGTCCGTCTGTCTGTCTGTCTCCAGGCTGTAACTCATGAACGGTAATAGCTAGAGATTTGATATTTTCACAGATTATGTATATCTGTTGCCGCTATAACAACAAATACTAAAAATAAAATAAAATGAATATTTAAGGGGGGCCCCCATACAACAAACATGATTTTTTTGGCCTTTTTTGCTCTATATCAAAAATGGCAACAGATAGGTACTTGAATTTTTCACAAAATCCTTAGTTATATGTGTACTTTAATATTTAATAATAATATTAAAATAAAATAAAAAATAAGGGGGGCTCCCATACAAAAAACACAATTTATGGCCTAATTTTGCTCTATAATGGTACGGAACCCTTCGTGCGCGATTCCGACTCGCACTTGGCCGATTATTTGGCCTATTTTGCTCTATATTAATAATAGAAACAGGTAGGTACTTGAATTTTTCACACAATTCTTACTTTTATGTGTACTTCAATATTTAATAATACTTAATATTAATATAAAATAAAAAATTAAGAGGGGCTCCCATACAAAAAACACAAATTTTGACCTTATTTTTTTCTATAATGGTACGGAACCCTTCGTGCGCGAGTCCAACTGCCATGCCATTGATGTTTCAGGTGGTGGACTACATGCGCTTGTACGACTATCATGCCGGCGTCGACGTCATCTACGACCTGACTGACAGCGACGTCAAGGAGGCGCTGTCGGTCATCAACTTCATGGAGTACAAGGACTGCTATGAAATCGTCCATGTGAGTTGAGACGTTACTTGAGTGATCTTCCAGGGGGTAGCAATAAGGGACCTATCAGGGACCTATCAGACACAGAGAGGTCACGCGGGTCAAGTCTGACCTGAGTCGGTTAAGCGTTAAGCAGCGGATATAACCACACAGGAGGCGTTCTGACCGCGTCAAAATTGCTACTGTGTGACTGACCGCTTGAACGCAGAATGCGAAGGCAGAACGTTTGAACGTGTGACCGCTCTCTGTCTGATAGGTCTCTCAGAATAATTTTATAATTATTATTATCTTTAATAAGGCGTCTCCCAGACAGACGCGGCCTGCGGTGGCGGTCGCGGTGGCGGTCAGTTGGATGACTTGAGAGTTCTAGGAACGACACAAACATACGCGGCCACGCGGCCAAGTCATCTAACTGACCGCCACCGCGGCCGCCACCGCAGGCCGCGTCTGTCTGGGAGACGCCTTATTGGCACGAACTTTCAAATTACATAACATAGCATAGTATGAAGTTGTCAGAATCTTCATTATGTTATAGTTATCATTAAATCCCTAACTGCGACCGTTAGGGCTGGGCTCTTAACATAAATGTCGTGGTTTTGATTCAAGAAAGATGATCCACGCGTCAGTTGGGCATGTAAAAAGTCGGTCTTGCGCCTGACCTATCACCAGTCGTGTCGGTCGTCCATCCCACTGGGTTATGAGAGTACCGCTCAGTTCAAGTCGATCTGAATTCAAAACACGAACTCAAAATTAAAATTAATTACTATATAGCTAAATTCTTTTCTTATAAACCCACAGCACAGCTACTCGCTACGAGTGAGGCGATATATAGTGATAACCCCATCAAAATGGGTCGAGCCTCTGGTGAACGTGTTCAAGACTTTCATGAAGAAGAAGATCGCTGATCGCATAATGGTGCTGAAGGACTACTCGGAGCTGCGCCAGTTCTACACCAAGGATATCCTGCCGAAGGAGTATGGGGGGGATGAGAGATCTCTGAAGGAGTTGCAAGGTTGGTTTAATTGAATTTAAATATAATACGTAGGTACACTCCGTGCACGATCTACGAGATAATATTGAATGTTATGGGCTGTTTACATTCAGCCAGAAGGTGGGAAGGGAAGTGAGAAGCGAAGTGGCAGCGCGAAAATGTAAAAGCAGCGGCAGTGGTTGATTGTATACGGTCCATAAAAATAGGAGTCCGTTCGACGTTTGCCAACGTTCCTGTCAAAATTTTAATGTAACATGTGCAACATGTTGGATTTTGCTTGGCTTATTTACTGCATGCCCTAGTAGCGCCCTTTGACCTTTGCATTATATTGCATGCTTGATGCTTTACGTTGCTTATCTGGTGCTACATAATGATATACCAACATTACAGACGAGCTGTTAGGGCACGCAGCATCGCCCAAGCACCGGGAGTTCAGGGAGAAGCTGTTTGAAGCCCGGACGGACGAGACCAAGCGCTCGCCGGACGTGTTCAGCGACCTATATGCCGGCACCACAGGCACCTTCCGAGCGCTTACCCTGGACTAGGAGGAATTGATTGCAATTCTATCAAAGATAACAATATGTATTATAGGGAGATTTTAGCACCTTTTTTACCATTACCCTGGACTAGGTTTAAGGGAATTACCTTAAACACTATGCCAGGGTAAGATCCAGCATCTCACCCTGGACTATTGCTTATATACCAGTATCTTTAAGACGATTACCCTAAACTGAATTCTAATAAAGATCTTAGTAAATGCCTGCACTTTTCAAGCATATCCTTGACTAAATTGAGAGGAAGTAGCAAATGTTAGCACTTTTCAAGCACCGGGAAGTTCAGGGAGAAGCTGTTTGAGGCGCGGACGGACGAGACCAAGCAGTCGCCGGACGTGTTCAGCGAGCTATAATATGCCGGCACCACCGGCACCTTCCAAGCGCTTACCCTGGACTAGAAATTGGGATATGCTGGCACCTAAAAGCACTTACCCTGGACTAGGAATAGGCAGATGCTGGCACAGCTAAAAGCACTTACCCTGGACTAGGAATTGGGAGATGCTGGCACCTAAGAGCACTTACCCTGGACTAGGAATTGGGAGATGCTGACACTTTAGAAGCACTTACGCCTGGATTATGTATATAGGAATTTGAAGATGCTGGCACTTTCTGGACACTTACCTATTTAAGTTTTAAGAAAATTTTACTAGCACTTTAACCTACAGCTACGTAAGTACGTACTTAACTATCTAATAATCTGTGATTTAACTGTACCAAGAGAAATGTAATATAATTGGTATATTTAATTTAATAAAGATTTTGACGTAACTACATGCATTTTCTGTAAAAGCTCTTCAAGAAATGAAAATTAAGTTATCATATTGTCTCAAGTCTCTAATAGCGTCTGTAAGATCGGCCATAGACGGACCGCATCTAGCAGTCGTCGACACCGACTACAAGATGCGGTCGCCGCAGCCCGCACGGCGATCTGCAGTTTTTATAATAAATTTATTCCGCAATACACGGACCGCTCGAGCAGTTCTTGAGCGGTCAGTGCTAATTTCAACGCGATCGCTCTTCAGCAGTCGGTCCCGACTGCAACTTGCGGTCTATGGCCGGCCTAAGCAGACCCAGAGCAGCAAGAATATAAGAGGAATTGGCACATGCTGACGCCTGACACTTTTCAAGCGGTAAGCACTTATCACAGGCTTAGGGTGCGTTTCCACTGACGCGTAGCCGGGCGGAGAGGAGCTTTTGAGGTGCCCGAATCGACCAATCGTGATGTTCCATTGAAGCGGAGCGAAGATTTCGAGCATGGTGATTGGTCAATTCGGCACCGCTAAGCTTCTCTCCGTCCCGCTCCGCGTCAGTGGAAACGCACCCTTGATTCAAACGGCGCGCACTCAAAATGAGTTGTATGCCGGCTCACACGCATTATACCGACTACACCGACCGAATTCAGTTCGCGGGGAGCGCGGGCAGTGTTGCCAACTATGGGGGTTTCCTACTAAAAGTGGAAAAAAAAAACAGTGGGTTTTTAGGGGGTAATTTGGGTAAATTTTTGGGGCTAAAATTTTTGCAGCGTAAATGTAATATGTATAATAGGTCGGGGAAAAAGTCTTTTCGCATTATAGTATGTATAAGCTTGTCATAAAATCTCTTGGGCTATACCAATCCATCGACAATAATAATATGATAAAGTGAAAACGACGAATATAGCCAGATACAATAATTATTGTATCTGGCTATATTCGTCGTTTTTACGTCGTTTTTACGACGAATATAGCCAGATACAATAATTATTGTATCTGGCTATATTCGTCGTTTTTGGAATGGAGTTCCTTATGTCGCGTTACGTTCGGCGTAAATCTGAAGGCTAGACAGATCGAAATTTGACCTTGATTTGACCTCGACACTTTTTTTATTAGTACCTGCATGTTAGGGGCAGAGGGCGCTATAAACAGCGACGCGTTGTTATTTTGAGAATATTAAACAGTGACGCGTTTTAGTATTCCTGGGCGTCAATAGATGGCTTTTTTTTTAAATATTTTTTTTGAGTATATGTACAGATTTTTTAACATAAGAAATAACTCCGTTCCATTCGGGTGTCCTTTGACACCTCTCAGTTTTTCACTTTATCATATTATTGTCGATGGATTTTGTGCGATCCTAGAATGTACTGCGTAGGATGATAATTTTAAGTTTTAACTATAATATATTAATTTATCATAGCTTATTTTTTAACCACGACAATTAAAGAGGGTTTCTTTTTTAACTATATCAACTTCTAACTGTCTCATAACTTATCAGGTACTCCTATATTCTTCTAGTTCTTATCTTCTAGTTAGGTTCTAGTCTATGGTGAGGGCTCGGAAGGTGCCGCTGGATATGACGTCATCGCTGGAGACAGGCCGGAGGGCTTCGTCCACTCTCATCTCTGCCAGCTCCTCGAGGTACGCCCGGTACTCCAGCGATGTCAGATGAGTCATGATGTCCTCTGGAATGGAAAGAGATTCAAATTTTTAATTTAAGTGACACACGCTTATACAGAGTGTAACAAAACTAAGTAATACAAAACATTGGTCAGGAAACTCTGTCAATATGGCATAAAAGGCACAGGCCACAGCACTCGCCCTCCTAAAATCGTGCTTGTCAAATAGAACTCAGAGGGTTGAGATAAATGGTAAAAAGTCTGCTAGTGCTAAAATTGAAATGGGGGTCCCACAGGGGTCTATTTTAGGACCCTTCCTATTTCTTATTTATATAAATGATCTGCCATTCTTAATCAAAGATAAACATGGGATAGTATTATTTGCTGATGATACATCGCTTACATTCAATATCAAACGCCTTAATGCGTGTTATGACGAAGTAAATAATGCTCTCTCAAAGATTGTACATTGGTTTAGCGTTAATAATCTTTTACTCAATAATAAAAAAACAAATGTATTAAATTCACACTGCCTAATGTAAGGCAAACTGAAACCAATGTGCAGTTAAATGGTGATGTTATGGAGATAGTGGATACAGCTGTATTTTTAGGTATACCTAAAAATACAGTGTTATAACACTAGACTCCAAGCTTCAGTGGGGCCCACATATTGCTGGGTTGGCCGACAGACTCAGTTCAGCAGCATATGCAGTAAGTAAGATTAGACAATTTTCTGATGAAGCAACAGTACGTCTAGTGTATTTTAGTTACTTTCATAGTATTATGTCCTACGGCATTTTGCTGTGGGGAAATACAATTTTTGTGCTGCAGAAGCGAGTTGTTCGGGCAATCTACAAGCTAGCCCGTAATACCTCACTTAGAGAAAAATTTAAGGAAACTGGAATCTTAAATGTTGCTTCTCAATATGTCCTATCAAATGTATTATATTATGTTAAAAAGAATATATATGAATTCAAGAAAAAATGTGATACCCATGGGAGAAATACTCGTAATAAACATAAGCTTGAAATTCCGGTGACTAGACTTACTAAAGTCAAAAATTCTTTTAAAGGTCAATGTATACGCCTTTATAATAAGATCCCAGAAAACGTTCCAAATCTGTCAATTAATAACTTTCACTTTCACTTTGACTTTGACTATTATCACGTAGTATTGTTACACGTTGTATACAAACAGATAAGCGTAATTTTTAGGATTCAGTATAGTTTACGGTCCGGAATTCTTTCCTAACTTTGCCTCTTAACCTTCTACGCCAAAAAAGGACGGATAAACTCACAATAAAATTCTCACATGGTTCTCGGGTTCAAACCTACGCAAAGCAGCGGGGCTAAAATGGTCACATAATACCAATTTCTCTCAATCAATTCAGCAAATGAATTGTCAAAACTGTCAAACTTACAGTACATTGTTACATATTTTAATGTAAAATCAGTAAGTACAAAAACACAGAAATGAATTGCAAGCAGAGTTGCATTTTGCCATTTAAAAAAAAGAATCATATTATGATTCATATCATGATTCTACAAAGCGACTATTTTAGCCCCGCTTAAACTATGGATAACTAATTACAAATAATTATATTTTCGTTTACTTCCTCTCTTATTCGTATTCTAGTGTTTGTAGATAATAATAATACTCGCCATACCGGTTTCGGTGACGGTGGCCATTGAAACCAGGCCTGTAATTATGCAGTAATAGTTTTATAGTGCTCAAGTGTGTACGCAGTACAGTCTCTATTCCTTTCACTCTCATAACCCACGACGGACGACCGACACGACTGGCGAGAGATCAGGCGCAGGTCCAACTTTATTCATGCGCATCCGACGCATGGATCATCTTACTTGTCAGACAATCAGGTGATGGGCCTGCATTGTCCTAACCAAACTTGGAAATAACATGTTTCCAACGCGGGATTCGAACCCACGACCTCCGGAGTCGAGAGCCACGCTCTAACCACTAGACCACGGAGGCATTTAATTTGTAGATAGTCATGGGTCAAGCTCATGTATTTTCAGATCAATTTGGTGAAAAAGGAGGTCAAGGCTTACGTACTTTTTGATTATGACTCGTGAGTCATGACTCATGACCCTAAAATACACGACGTTGATAAGTTTTAGTCTTAAAGGTAGGATCTCTTGTCTCAGGAGATAGGTCATAGAGGAGTCTTGGGGCAGTTGGTGAAAACGGAAATTATTATAGTTTCTAGTCATAACATAGGAATTATCCTGACCTTGTAATTCAGCAATGGATCTCTCAGTGCCGCCGTAGTCCTTGGGCAGGACGTTTTTAGGGTAGTACTCCTGCAGAACCTCCCAGCTCTCGTGCACCATCAGACGATCCACTATCTTCTTCTTCAGGAACTGCTTGAAGAAGTTAATCAAGGTGTAGAGAATTTTAGATCCTATAATGAGATGGATCTTCTTGATTCTGAACCCGTAGCTGTCCTGAAAAGCACATGAAATGGTATTTCTTGAATTCGTAATAAGGATGGTCACAAAATAGATTTAAGACTGCTGGTCACCGATATTTAAATCAGATAGAGGTACCATCGAGGAAATTGATTCCTAGGCAGGTGACGGATCTACGTCATGCGGCCGGCTAATGTCAATTCAATGTTAGCTGTGATCGGTCGGATGGGTTTGGCTTAACGCACCAAATTACTAATGTAAGCCGCTACGGTCGCTACAGACGCTACGGTCTACCGGAAAGGTCCACCTGTGCAGGTATGCCTGCGCAGGTAAACCGGAATGTGTGTAGGCGCCGGTCGCCTGCGCAGGCTTATAAAACTGCACAGGTCTATTCCCACACACATTCCGGTCTACCTGCGCAGGCATACCTGGACCTCTCCGGTAGACCGTAGCATGTATGGCAGCCATTAGGTCCGCCATCTGCTTAGGAATCAACCTCTCTGACAGTACAGAAGCAGTTACTCACGAGCAGGTTCAGGTAGCAGTTCTTGATTTCCATGAGGTTGGCGTTGGCGATGGCGTCCTTCGCGTCGCACTCCGACACGTCGTAGATGATCTCTACGCCAGCGTGGTAGTCGTACCGCTTGACATAGTCCAAACACTGGTAGAAACAAAAAAAAATATCTATAGACGCTTTAGTCTGACTCCGTGGTTAGTGCCTGAAGGTGGTACAGGTACCAGACAACGGAAATATATTTAATACTTATAATATGTTCTATACATAATATAGTTAAGAATTTTATTATACTGTTACTGTTACTGTTTTATTATACTGTTGTTTTTTCTTTAACACGAAAACTACTGATCCGATTTGCATACGGTTTTCACAGATATATATTTTGTCTTCTTCCAACTCAACATCTGGTGTATAAAAATCCTCCCCCCTCCCCCTCTATGGGGACCAAAGAGGGGTCAGATTTTGTATACAATTTTTTTCTTTAGTGGACTTACTTCATATTAGGTATTAACTGTGTTTTCCAACTTAACATCTGGTGTATAACATCCCCCCCTTCCCCTCTTAGGGGACAAAAGAGGGGTTAAAATATGTATCAACTGATGATGCAGAAAATATACGTTGAATGGCAAGACAACGTTTGCCGGGACAGATGCGTCAAAATCCACCCGCGTTGAAAGAAAAGTGTCATAGCGAGCGCTACGATTTTAACGCGCGTCAGGGGCATGCCTCACGATCGCTGTTGACTGCGCTATAACGCATGCCCTTGATGAACAAAAAAAGGCACAATGTGGACAAAGCTAATAGGCCCTTAAAAATTACTCCTGCGTAACAAGCCTTGGTTTCAACGAAAACGGCCACCGTCACCGAAACCGGTTTAGGGGTATTACAGCTGTGAATACAGAGCAGAGCTGCTGACACATAGAAATTTAAAGAAATTAATAATGGTCGGTTTACCTTCGCTGCATAAATAGTTACATAATTATTATTAATATCGTAATATATAGTTGGGGAGCCCAGAGTGCTATTCGTGTAGTTACTCGAGCGTCATGGAGACCTAGTAGGTTTTATACATTAGGTAAAACTGATAAGAGCGCTTTTTCATTTTAGCGATAAGTTTAGAAACTGCAGCAATTTTAAAGCTATGAAAAAGAAAATAAATTCAGAGGATTGCTTATTTAGGTAAATTATATCAAGATTTTAGGCAAGGACTAAATCATTTAGTTTAATGGAAAATAAAATATCTGCGAAGCTTCTTTAGGAAAATATTATGAAGCATAGCAAGCAAGCTAGAGAAACCTTGCGATCAGATTTATATTCGGGCTAAAAAAATTCGACCACGTGTCTGAATTTCGTACGAGTTTGAATTTTTGAAGTGGCTGCCCATACTATATATACGCTTTCTATGAGATACTCGTATACAATCACTCGTTTACATTACGTTATACCTATTTACCCAAAAGAAAAATTTGTATTTCGTCAAGCCACTGTGCACTGTTAAGGAGCTATGATCTGCGTCAAATAATCAATAGCATCAAACTAAATTTTATGGTTCCTCCTTCGTTGTTATTGGTAAGGGTAAGGCTCTGGAATTCGTTGCCAAGGCATATCAAACTCACAAATACATTGAATGCTTTCAAAAGTCTCGTCGCATTATTTAGCTATCTGTAAAAATATCCATGCATTTGTAATAATTTTGTATTGAGTTAAATTGCACTTTAAATTATTAATTATTATCCGTGTTTGTTATAATTATTATGTCTTTTAGTTATTTAAAGTATAGTATTATTCTATTATTCAGGCTGCAATTAAACCTTCCTGCCAAATTTTTTCCAGGGCTTAGGTATCATTAGTAGAGTTGATTTAACCAAAAAAATGGGTGTTATTAACATCAATATCCCATTGGATAACCATTTAAAATTTTTGCAGAACGGTCACCCGCAGCGGTGGGTATAAACGGGGATGACGCGGGGGGAGGCGCGCGCGCGGGGGCATGTCACGAGCGGGCGACGCGTCGTGTCCATTAATTGTAATTCGGTGTGTTTTTAGGATAACTTTCGGAAGCTATTTCTCAACATTTTAGTACTGAGTGATTAGAAAAGAAAAAATACATGTATTTTTATTTTTCACAAGGATCAATATATCAAAATTTCGCAGGAAGGTTTAATATTGCACTCTGTATTAATAATATTATATAATATACAGCATGACTGGTGAGACATGTTCATTGTTCAATACTCGAGGACGTGATATTTGGCTATTATATTAGTTGAAAAAAAAAATAATTTTAAAAAATAATATCAATTGATCACCGAGTAAATGTAGCTTAAAGTTAAATAATTATTTACCCAACGCATGGACACCGCGCGCGGGAGGGGTAGCGCGCCGGCTCGGGGGGCGCATGACGCCACGTGGCCGCATAGTAATTTACTGTGTCCGTGTCCCGTGATTCATTTGCTTAAAGGGAAATTTGGTCAAAAATTAAGTACCTAATTTTATTACATATTTATAATGAGAATCGAGTACTGAATGCTCTCCTTAAGTATCGGTATTGTCTCACCAGTCAATGTAAAGTACTCTTATAACTTACTAGTTGACCCGGCAAACGTCGTTTTGCCATAAGTATAAAGTATTTCTACTTCATCAGTCGATACAAAATTACCCCCTCTTTTGTCCTCTAAGAGGGGTGGGGGGAAAAATTTTATACACCAGATGTTAAGTTGGAAAACACAGTTAATAATATAAGAATAAGAATAATAAGAATAAGAATACTTTTATTTCCAGCATCACACGAAACATCATAATAATTAAGCAGTATTCAGTGGACCAGTTATTAAGATCTAGTTACATTAATTATAATATTATAATGCTGTGTGATGCCAAAAATTGGCCCCAGCTCAGCAAACGCAGCAAGCGAGGCCGCTGCACTGATAATATGAAGTAACTCCATTAAAGAAAAAAGTTTAATACAAAATCTTACCCCCTCTTTGGTCCCCTTAGAGGGGGGGGGGATTTTTATACACCAGATGTTGGGTTGGAAGAAGACAAATATATCCGCGAAAACCGGAAGCAAATCGGATCAGTAGTTTCCGTGTTAAAGAAAAAAGTTTAATACAAAATCTGACGCCCCTTTCGTCCCCTTAGAGGGGTGGGGGGCAAAATTTTTATACACCAGATGTTAAGTTGGAAGAAGACAAATATATCTATGAAAACCGCATTCAAATCGGATTAGTAGTTTTCGTGTGATAGTGGAACAAACATACAGACAGACAGACAGACAGACAGACAGACAGAAAACTAACTACATTTTTGGCTTCTATAGCGATCTAGTAACACCCCCCGCTTATTATTTTTTGAATATCTTTAATGTACAGAATTCACATTTCTACAGTTTTATTATATGTATAGATTATTGCTGTGCCTTTATGTGAAAGCTTCTTTGGGGTATGCTAGACATCCCCTATTTCAATCTGACAGATCCGATGTCATTTCAGTACTCGAAAATAACTTTTTGTAACCCACCACGTGAAAAATCTGATTTCTAATGATAAGTAGACACATGTCGGAAGCCTATACATAATATTATACAAGTTTAATCTGACACGCTCGAGCAAGTCGCGAAATCACTTCTTCGGCTCCCCTACTATAATGATACTAGTTGACCTAGCAAGCCTTGTTGTCAATTAAAATAATTGTAACAAGGTTTGCAAGTTGGCGATACAAGAAATAGTAAACGACCTATTCTAATGCTGAGAGTCAGCTCGCATATTTTAAAAGGGAAATTTTCTATCATTTCAAAGATGGTCGTTTGTTTTTGCGAGCTTCTCCCTTTTAGTACGGGAGCCCTAGAACAAATTTTTTTGTGATAACTAACAAGCTAATTTTTTGTGAGAAGCTACATTTCTTTTAGGGTACAGTAATCAACAAAACTTGGTTGACTACTGTACCCTAAAACGGAACCCTAACCAACTGATTTTTTGTATATTGGTAGGTTAATAGTTATATAATTTAAGAGTAACCTTGTCCTACAAATACAACAATCCATATGTTAGGACCATCAAGTCAAAGTATGAAATCCTTTCTATCTCTGTTAGCTACCACTTTCGAGATTTTTCGAAAATAAAAATGTTGTTCGTCTTATCAAAATGTAGCTACTCACAAAAAATTAGCTTGTTAGTAATCACAAAAAAATTTGTTCTAGGGCACCCTGACCATTTGACAAGCATCATAATAATAATATGATTCATATCACAGGGATATCATAGATATGACCAAGGCTTTTGACCTAGTTAATCATGACATTCTACTGGCTAAACTAGAAAAACATGGAATCAGAGGAAAAATAACAATATTATGACTGGATAAAATCCTATTTAAGTAATCGGAAGGTGTGTACACTGTACAGTAATAACAAAAATTGTTGGTAATTTTTAAAAAACTTCTAAATCTAGGTATGCATAATATTATATTTTAGACATAGGAGTTCCACAAGAAGTCTGATTGGTCCATTTCTTTTTCTGGTGTACATAAATAATGTCACAACTGCAACTAAACATCTAAAAATTCTGTTTGCCGATAACACTACAATCTTGGTCAAATGCCAAAATATTTTATTTTACGAACGAGAATTAAGAAATGCACTCAATGATATAATAATATCATGGTTGATTAAAAATGACTAATTACAAGCGAAAATAATGCAATTTAAATATTATAATGCAATGCAGATACCCAAATCACACAATGTCTTGTGAGGAACTGGAGTCATTAAAATTTTTAGGACTACTTAATGTTTGACCAGCACTCCAACTGGAAAGCACATGTTGACTATTATTTGTAGCAAGCTTGACAAGTTTGTTTATGCACTGACTGCTACGCTTAGCAAATACGGCAGCTCTTTGTGTATATCACGGATATGTGTCATCCATCTTATCTTACGGTCTTATAATAAGGGGCAACTAACTCTGTGGAATTCGATTCAGTTTTTAAATTGAAAAAAAAAAAAATGTGTTAAGGCAATTTGTGGTGTAGGGCCGCTTGAAAGTTGCAAACCCTTGTTCCAAAACCTGAAATTACTTTTATGTACATTAGAGACAATATTATGTGCATTGTGCATCCTTCTTAAAAAGCATCTAAAATATTTTGTACAAAACAAGGACAATGTTGCAAGAAGATCACAACGTTATCCCAATAAATGAATCATGGCCAAATGTAGTGCAGAACAACGTTTATTAAAAGTCCATAAATGGCTATTAAAACTCGTGGGAGAGCCATGATTCGGCACGAATGGGCCGGCTCGACCGGAGAAATACCACGGGCTCACAGAAAACCGGCGTGAAACAGTGCTTGTTTCGCCGAGTAAGTGAGTTTACCGGAGGCCCAATCCCCTACCCTTTTCCCTTCTCTACCCTCCCTTATTTCCTTCCCTACCCTCCCCTATTCCCTTCCCTACCCTCCCCTACCCTATTACCGTAAAAGGCCGGCAACTCACCTGCAGCTCTTCTGATGCTGCGAGTGTCCATGGGCGACGGAAGTTGCTTTCCATCAGGTGAGATGGAAATGAAAATGGAAATCCATGGGCGACGGAAGTTGCTTTCCATCAGGTGACCCGTTTGCTCGTTTGCCTCTTTTTTCATAAAAAAATCTATAGTTTAACTTGCCAAAAGATTTAGAAAAATTACTAAGCTTTTAAAAGAAAACTAAATGAATAATTAACTAAATAATAACTAAATAATTGTTTTTATGAAGTAAAGGATTTTTTCGTTGGTACTTATTTCTGACAGTACTTTATTAATGACATGTTAGTATAAGTTAAGTACTTCTACTTCTTTTCTCCACCTTTGATCCTGTATTTTATTATGAAGACCATGAACGTAGAAAAAAAGGCGGACGGAGTCTTATTATAAACAGAACTGTGTCTTCAGATTCGGCCACGCACACATTCTTACGCCTTCAAATGGTATGGACTAGCGTAAGAATGTGTGCGTGCGGACCGTCTACCGGTTTCGATGCCAAACACACACACAGATTACAGACGCATCAAACTTGTATTGTAACAAATAAAACCACTGTTTTCATCTTTGTCAGGGGTTAGGATGTGTTTCCACCAGAGATGTGTTGCGACTTGCGAGGAATGTGTTTTTGAGAACTAATAGAATCGCTTCATTGACATGACCTCGCTCAGCGCAGCGATACTATTGGATCTTAAAAACACATTCCTCGCAACACATCTCTGGTGGAAACGCAGCCTTATAAACGTCTTTCTTGCTAGATAAAAACAAGGGTTACTTACAAAAAAGTTTTTTCTGGCGATACCAAATAAGGGTAAACTTACGGAATACAGAAGTTTGTAGACTGTCTCCAGGACCTTGCGGTCACTGAACTTGCCGATTAACTTGCCCAATATCACGCGGTTGTACTCCGCAGTCATCTTCGGCAAAGCTAGTATGTAGCTGGAAGAAGAGAAGAAGTAGAAGTAGTAGAAGATGAATAAAAATATTATGATCTCCCACATATTGCCCACATATATTAAACATATAATCAAGGAATATTTAAAACCATTTAATTACGATGAAACTGAAAAATTAATAGTATACTTAAAAATATAATAGCAAATTATACATACTTTAAATATTTAACCAAGTAAGTAATAGAAATAATACACACATAATATGATCATTAACACACACTCATTCATATTGATGTAACAAACTCTATTTTATTTTAAATAAGAAACTGTTCTAAATTCTAATCTATTTCTATGTAAAATTCTAATCTCTGAACTTTCTTGGTTTGTAACTACATCGTTTAATTAAAAAAATTATGTTTTAAAAAACTTAGCATAATGTAGATATAATTGCATGCATAAAAATGGAAGAGCGTTGTTGCCTGATACAGGCTACCAGCCTACTAGGCGACTTCGATTTTGTTCTTAACTATTGTATAACGTTTTAAAGAAAATAAAGTTTATTATTATTATTATTATTATTGTTGTTCTATCGGAAGAAAACAAGGTTTGGTTTTAGATCCAGGACTTCGTTCTACGGCTGATGGCAAATTGCTGGTGGTGTAGTGGGTAGATTCGGGGTCAGTCCCACATACTCCTGGAGTAACTGAGGCATGTTCCCAACACAGGGCTCGCATAAAGCGTTTCCCCTGAGTGACAAAAAAGTTTAGGCTATTCTTCAGTAGGCAGTCCGTATATAACAGGCATTTGCATTACGGCCTTCTAAATGTAAGACGTAGCGAAAAGTAGATAGGAATGGATATAGGAATCCTACGCCAACTGCTAAAGATATAATAATAATGTCTAAATAGGCATACGTACCTCAGCTACCCTGCTGCAGCTACTAAGTAATTTTGAGAGTTCGCTAAGATCTTTTATCGTTGGGGAGGGGGCCGGAAATGTTGGCATAAATAAAGGTTAACGATGGATGGAAATAATCCAAGAGTGCCAGCCTCTGTTCGCGGAGGGCCGTGGGCCTGCGAAGGAGCCTCGCCCGTGAGGTCGTGGTGTAATCTCATGCGATCCCACAGCTCACCTAGAGCGTATAATGGATAATGATGAGTTGATCGTGCCCAGAACTATGCCTATACGGGGAGTGGAGCACCATAGGTTTTAGTGGGTAGATCCTACGAGTCCCACACACCCCGGCCGATGTCCCCAATCCGCAGGGGATGCGCAAAGCATTTACCTATGTAAAAAAGGGCGTATAGTAGTGTTTTAGTGGGTTGGGACTGCTGCCATCTTTCGGGCTCAGCAGAGAACCCATACTTGCAGGCAGGATACCGCCAAGCAAGATGCTTAAAGGCATTTCTCGGCGAAAAAAGGACATACTAAAGCAACATTTACGCCCACCTGTTTCCGTTTATATATTGGAAATCCTGCTTGATGTCGAATGGCGCGAAGAACTGGTACTGCTGGGTCCGCACCATGCAGATCTTGTCCAGCTTGACCTTGGCGCGTTCCAGGGATCCCTTGGACATCACTATGAGAGTCTCCAGGTAGACTGGGTCTGGAATTAACACATACACACATACACACACAACATTCGTACGGAGCTTAGTGCGCGTCGAGTCCAACAAGAACTTGGGCAGTTTTTTTTTCATGAGACTTCGATGTCTGTCTATCTGTCCGTCTGTGTGTCTGTCTGTCTGTCTCCAGGCTGTATCTCAAGAACCGCTATAGCTACAGAACTTCTGAAATTTTTACGGATTGTGTATATCTGTTGCCGCTATAACAACAAATACTAAAATCAAAATAAAATTAATATTGGGGGGCTCCAATACAACAAACGTGATTTTTTTTGTCTTTTTTTTCTCGAAATCAATAATGGCACACTTTTCACTAAATCCTCAATTATATTTGTACTTTAATTATGTACCTATTATAAATAATAAAATTGAAATAAAATAAATATTTAAGGGGGGCTAATTTTGCTCTATAACGGTACGGAAGCCTTCGTGCGCGAGTCCGACTCGCACTTGGCCGATTATTAATTTATTTTGCGCTTTCTTTCACAATTTAAAAATACACTCACCGATATCCTTCTTCAGGAAATGTTCCTGCTGTTTGACCCAGTCGTGAAGGATCCTCACAGCATCAGCCATCTCCCCGGGCCGGTGCAGCCCCACCCCGCGTCGCACCACCTCCAGGGTGTCACGGTGGAACTCCAGGTAATCATTCTTTGGTAACGACTCCATCGCGCGACCGCTCTAGGAGGTGTCAGGGTCTGAACTGACCGAGTGTTGTGATGAGTCCTAGAGACCTCTAAAAATTAATCGCTCTTTGTAAAACTTACAAAGAGCGATTAATTTTTGTGTGTGTTTTTTTATAATTTTAGAAGTTAAGCTTGTTATTAACTATGTGTATTATAAAAAAAAGTATTATTATTTAATTTAGGTGTTGTTTGCAACTTCAACATAGTGTTATCCAAAGCGGTTTTAAGTTTATATTATGCGTGCGGAGGTAGCAGTTATATGCGCTTTCACTTATCCATACTAATAAACTAGTACTATACTAATATTATTATAAATGCGAAAGTGAGTCTGTCTATCTGTCTGTTACCTCTTCACGCCTAAACCGCTGAACCGATTTTGTTGAAATTTGGTATGGAGATACTTGTAGTCCCGAGAAAGGACATAGGAAACTTTTTACTCCGTTGCGCCAAAATTTGTTTATCGGGCGGGAGCCCTAAATTTTTCCGGGATAAAAAGTTTCCTATGTCCTTTCCCGGGACTCAAAGTATCGCCATACCAAATTTTAGCAAAACCAGTTGAGCGGCTTGGGCGTGAAAAAGTAACAAACTTACGGACTTTTGCATTTATAATATTATGTAGGCCGTGCGCTTTGATAAAAATCGTATCGCTGGAAACGGTAGAGTTCTCCATAAGTCATAACCAGAAAGTAGAAACCTTATGAGTTATGGGTTTCCGAGACGAACAAGCACCTTGGCGGCAAGCACGTAGACTTTTGCTTGCTTCAAACAAATTGACCGTTTTCAATGTTATACATGATGTCAAGCATTTATGTGCGCCTCCGTACATAATATACATATTATGTGGCCCATTAAGTTAAAGGTCAAGAGCGCGACTCTTGACTCGGAGGTCGTGGGGTCGCTTGGAAACAATTATTATTTCCAAGTTTGGTTAGGACAATGCAGTCTGATCACCTGACTGTCTGACAAGTAACTAGTAAGATGATCCATGCGTCGGATGGGCAGGTCCTGTGCCTGATCTCTTGCCAGTCGTGTCGGTCTTCCGTTCCACTGGCTTACGAGAGTAAAAGGAATAGAGTGCTCTTGTGTACTGCGCACACATTTGGGCACCATAAAATTACTCCTGCGTAACTGGCCTGGTTTCAATGAAGCCGGCCACCGTCACCGAAACCGGTTTGGGAGTAAATTTTTTTTCAGTTAGTTTACTGTGAAAGTAGCAGCGTTGTAAGACCAAATTTTATTTTTCACTTTTGTATGGGGAAACTCGTGACGCTGGGGCGCTTCACGCTTGCCCATACAAAAGTTTAAAAAAATTTGGCTACTTTCACTGTGAAGTGTGAACACGTACACACCCTAAGGTATTATCATTTATTTATCACTATGTTTTGTTACATTCTGTATAGGTCACGTAAAAATTCAGAAGCAAAATTAAAAAAAAAAACTTGAGAGGTGTGAACGGAATTATTTCATAAGTTAAAAAAATCTGTACATAATTATTAATATACTTACTCAAAAAAATAGTTAAAAATGTGTCGAGGTCAAGTGTCGTTTTTTTCGGCCTAGCCCCCTATTGCAACGCGCGAAAAGGAACTCCGTTCCAATTGTAAGGTAAAGTATATTCCGTGCACAACACTAAATTAATGCCTTGGTAGAAATGATATAATATTTAAATTGTTTTAAAAAATACATTTATACAGTAAATCAGCGAGCGGCGGTCATACGGCGGTCTTACGGTCTTACGGCGCGCCGTAAGACCAAATTGAACTCTCTACAAGGAACACGTAATCACCCTAAAGTATCAACACCGTTTTGTTAACAAAACTTGGTTGATTACTGTACCCTAAAACGGAACCCTAACCAGCAGATTTTTTGTATATTGGTAGGTTAATAGTTATATTATTTAAGAGTAACCTTGTCCTACAAATAAAACAATCCATATTTTAGGACCATCAAGTCAAAGTATGAAATCCTTTCTATCTCTGTTAGCTACCACTTTCGAGATTTTTCGAAAATAAAAATGTTGTTCGTCTTATCAAAATGTAGCTACTCACAAAAAATTTGCTTGTTAGTAATCACAAAAAAATTTCGACGCCCCCACCGAATAATCGGACAATGTGCTATTGTGGGGTTTTTGCTGTTATCCTTTTTTTGGCATCTAGGAGTCAAAATACATCATGTGAATTTTTTTCAGAATTTTCCTATGGATATTTACAAAGATATAAAAAATTATGTGTTTATTCCATAACAATACTTAAAATTGTATTTTACACCAAAAACTGGGCAATAGGCTATTGCGAAAAAATATTTCAAAACGATTTGACGATAAACGAATATTGCATGATTATTCGGGTAAATACTGCCTACCTCACATTTCCACTCCTGCACATCTCACTTTCACACTTCCTACACTCAGGTAGCCGCTGATCACACGCCTCAGGTTCCCCAGACACCTAACTTCAGCTAACCGAACCTTTACAGCTGGCCCACCAAGCATTGTTGAAGGCCTCCTCTGTGTCCAGCGATACAATAACAGTAATTTTCTCCTTCTCTCTCTTCTTTCTAATGTGGTTCACTAACCTATAGAGGGCATATTTGGTGCACCTTTGGGGCATAAAGGCATATTGGTTGGGTTTTATTTTGGACAACTTGTAGAATCTGAGTCGGACGACCATCATATCGTGGTCATCATCTCAGTCCACTCACCTCCAGCCTAGTCTCAGACCAGCATCAGATCAGTCATCGCAGAGGTTTACACGGGACCCAAGAGTCAGGAATAGTTAGACTTTCTTCATTAAAAAAATAAGAATGTCTGACTGTCCCTGGCTAGCTTTTTTGAATGTCTTAAGTCGTCATAGACGTAAGAACGACTAGCGGTCGTTTTGGAAGACATCAATGTCCTTCCTAACATTTGTTAAATTATGGACCTTTCTCATATTAATACCATGATCTCTATCAAACAGATGAAAAAAAAGTTATACCACCTCAAATCACGCTTCTCTTTCTACCACACAGTGTTACTGATAGTGACATCTCGCTTGCTCAGGCCTTTGTTTCTCTATTCCGATAGGTATATTAACTTTATGGATGGAATGGTGGTGATGATGATGATGATGATTAATGAAATTTGCATATTAATATGCTTTCAGTTCTTAAGACAACGGCGAATCCCCCAAACATGTATCTATAAGGAGTAAGGAGTTCTGTTCACCACTTTCGAACCATGGTGTATCATGGTGCAAAATCTTACTTTTTGGTAACATATGCCTGAAATACATCATATGAAACCAAAATCACCATATGTTTCCATATAAATTTTGAGGAGTTCCCTCGATTACTCATGGATCCCATTAACAGATCACCACCTTTGTCAAAATGGGACCAAATTTTAGTGAAACCTAATATAACAAAAGAAAAATTTTGAAAATCGGTTCATAAACGGCGGAGTAATCGTTGAACATATACAAAAAAAAATCCACAGACGAACGTATAACCTCCTCGTTTTTAGGGTTCCGTAGCCAAAATGGCAAAAAAGGAACCCTTATAGATTCGTCATGTCTGTCTGTCTGTCTGTCTGTCTGTCTGTCTGTCTGTCCGTCCGTCCGTATGTCACAGCCACTTTTCTCCGAAACTATTAGAGCTAGATTATTGAAACTTGGTAAGTAGATGTATTCTGTGAACCGCATTAAAATTTTGATGCAAAAATGGAAAAATTATTAAAAATTTTAGGGGTCCCCATAGGTACAACTGAAACAAAAAAAATTTTTTTCCTATGCGTGTGGGGTATTTATGGATAGGTCTCCAAAAATCATATTGAGGTTTCTCATACCATTTTTTTCTAACCTGAATAGTTTGCGAGAGAGACTCTTCCAAAGTGGGAAAATGTGTGTCCCCCCCCTCTAATTTCTAAAGTAAAAAAATATGTGATGTAGATTACTATAAAAACTATCAACGAAAATTAGTTTGAACGAGATCTAGCCAGTAGTTTTTTTTATACGTCATAAAAATGGTAAACCTTAATCAAAATTTCATTAAATCGACTGAAATATAAAAATAAATCAAAAACCTTTTAATTTCATAAAAATAAACCTTATTGCTGCTGCAGAACCCTTCATGGGCGAGTCCAACTCGCACTTGGCCGCTTTTTTGGAAGTCGGTTAATAACCATCTAAGTTCTAACATTATAATAATATGGGCATCGTTTACTCTTGTAAAAAACAAATATACAATGTAGTTAAATAGACGTCATGAGAACATACTCATTCATTATTAAAATAAAAACAAAATCACGTTTTTACAGACGGAAAAACTACTTCAACTATTATCTCAGACGCAGGATAAAAACAATAAAAGCTTGAGCATAAACTATATTTATTTAAATTTTAATATTTTTGAGATTAAATGCTCAGATTGTTTATTTTTTGTATAATACCTCGCTAATTATTTACTGTATACTTAATTGAAATTTTTAAAACAATTTAAACACATATCACGGCCAGTCATATTTGCGTATTATTTCTAAGTACCGTGACTATGCCTATTTTCATTTCTACCAAGACATTTTAATGTTATGCGCGGAATATACCTTACAATTTTTAAATATTATTGTTTAAATATTTTTTAGTAAATTTACTACTAAATATTTAAACACAAAAAAATAGACAAAAACATTAAAAACTATATAAATAAATAGTAAATTTACTACAAAATATTTAAACTTTAAAAAATATTTTTTATTATTTAAATATTTTGTAGTAAATTGACTATTTATTTATATATTTTTTAGTATTTTTGTCTATTTTTTGGTGTTTAAATATTTAGTAGTAAATTTACTAAAAAATATTTAAACACAAATTTTTTTTTTAGTATTTAAATATTTTGTAAAAAAAATTTGTTCTCCTGAACAAATTTTTTTTACAATTACCTAGGGTCCTCCCTAGGTAATTACTATCTTAAGCTGAAAAATAACTCAAACATGTTAAATATTTTCGTATGAGAAAATGATTTTGGTATTAAGAATGTATGAAAATTTCGAGGGTAACCCGGGCCCTTGACTCACAATAATCGTTTTTAGGGTTCCATAGTCAACAAGGAACCTTTATAGTTTCGGTCTGTCCGTCCGTCTGTCTGTCTGTCTGTCCGTCCGCGGTTTTGCTCAGAGACTATAGGACCTACAAAGCTGTAATTTGGCATGAATACACATATTAATAATGCCAACAAAATGGTACATAAAATATTCTAAAAATATTTTTTATACTTTATTTTTAAAGTGTAAAAAATATTCTAAAAATATTTTTTACACTTTAAACGGCCAGATTTCGTTGAACGAAATCTGTGTTTAAAGTGTAAAACTTTGTAGATTTATCGAGGACCGATGACAATACACTAATTTGATATAATTATTCCATTTCTCAATTTGTATGTTTGTATGTTTGTTTGTAACCGACTTTTTTGGGCGCGATTTTGACCCACTTTAAACGGCCAGTTTAGTTTGTTTGTATATAAAAAAGCGCGTTTTTAGTTTTTTTAACTATTAATATTATTTTTATGGTACCTCCCCTACACATCAAGCGGGATTGAATTTTTTTTTCGCGCCCACCCCATCGTGTGGGGTGTCGGTAGATAGGTTTTTAAAAAATATTATGAGTATTCATAGATCATTTTCCGAGTTAGGGATGGAAATATGCTGAATTTAAAAGGAAAACTATCACGGCTAAGAATACTTCATAAGTTATTGAGTCATAGTCGATCAACTAAAAAAAATGTATTCGGCGAAGTATATAGGAACTTTTCGTTCAAATTCCTTTGAAAGTAACTGAGATGATGTTGTTAGTAGTGTAAAACATGACATAAATGTACATTCTTTGACCATACAAAAATTTTCAAAATCTAGCGGTACTACGGAACCCTACATTGCGCGTGGCCCGACACGCACTTGGCCGGTTTTTATTTTTATCTATACTCATAAAATAACATACAGTCCTCACTGACTTCATCACCGCTGAGCAAAAACTGGTTACAGCCTCGAAATTGAGTGAATACTGAATAGGGTTGCTTATTAAGTAGATACCTACTAAGGAAGGCATTTTAAAAATTTCATCCCGAAGGGTGTGAAATAGGGGTTGAAAGTTTGAAAGAAAGTCCGTCATTTCTTAAGTTAGAAACATGAAGCTTTATTTTTGGGCTACTGATTAAAAATTAATGGATTACGTGTTTGAGCTTTTTGGGAATTCTACACCCCCAAGGGGGTGAAATTGAGGTTGAAAGTTTGAATGAAAGTCCGTTATTTCTTAAGTTAGAAACATGAAACTTTATTTTTGGGCTACTGAATAAAAATCAGCCAAGTGCGAGTCGGACTCGCGCACGAAGGGTTTCGTACCGTTATGGAGGAAAAATAGACCAAAAACTATGTTTTTTGTATGGGAGCCCCCCTTAATTTTTTATTTTATTTAAATATTATTATTAATTATTAAAGTACACATACATTTAAGGCCTTTGTGAAAATTTCAAGTGCTTATCTGTTGCCATTATTGATATCGAGCAAAAAAGGCCGAAAAAATCACGTTTGTTGTATGGCAGCTCCCCTTAAATATTAATATTATTTTGTTTTTAGTATTTGTTGTTATAGCGGCAACAGATATACACAGTCTATGAAAATTTCAGAAGTCAAGCTATAGCGGTTCTTGAGATACAGCCTGGCGACAGACAGACAGACAGACAGACGGTCAGACAACGAAGTCTTAGTAATAGGGTCCCGTTTTTACCCTTTGGGTACGGAACCCTAAAAACGAATGAATTTCGTATTTAAGCGTTTCTGGTAATTCTACCCCCAAGGGGGTGAAATTGGGATAGAAAATTTCAATGCAAGTCCGTCATTTCTTGAGTTAGAAACATGAAGCTTTATTTTTGGGCTTTAAGTTAAAAACAAAAAGATACTTATTTAAGCATTTCTGGAAAACCTACACTTAAAGGGATGGGTATAGGGGGTTGAAAGTTTGAATGTAAGGCCGTTATTTCTTGAGTTAGAAACATGAAACTTTATTTTTGGGCTACTGAATAAAAATTAATGGATACGTATCTAAGCGTTTCTGGAAATTCTGCCCCAAGAGGGTGAAATTAGCGTTGGAAGTTTGAATGAAAGTCCGTCATTTCTTAAGTTAAAAACATGAAAGTTTATTGACGTTTGCGTTTAACGTTTGCATAAATAGGGTCCCGTTTTTATCCTTTGTATAGGAACCACAAAAAGGGGAAAATTATATGATAATATACTATGTTAACGCGGACGAAGTCGCGGGCAACAGGCAACAGCTAGTACTCAATATGTTCGAAGCAAGCAAAAATCTACGTACTTGCCGCCAAGATGCTTGTTCGTCTCGGAAGCCCGTAAGCCCTCATAAGGTTTGTGGTTATGAAGAACTTTACCGTTTCCAGCGATACGATTTTTAGGGTTCCGTACCTAAAGGGTGAAAATGGGACCCTATTCATGAGACTTCGTTGTCTGTCCGTCTGTCTGACTGTCTCCAGGCTGTATCTCAAGAACCGCTATAGCTAGAGTTCTGAAATTTTCACAGATTGTGTATAGCTGTAGTTGCCGCTATAACAACAAATACTAACAACAAAATAAAATTAATATTTAAAAGAGGCTCCCATAAAACAAACGTAATTTTTTTGGCCTTTTTTGCTCGATATCAATAATAGCAACAGAAAGGCGCTTGATATTTTCACAAAGGCCTTAAATAAATGTCTACTTCAATATTTAAGAATATTAATAAAACCCATCATAATAGTAATTGTAAGATCTCATAAATGAAATAAAACTATCAAACTCACTGCACACTTCGTTTATTCATTCAATGATTCTCTCTTTACAATTCACACCAACACATTAATTCACTATGTTCACACTGCTTAACACTTTAAAATCTAAGATACTCGAAACGATCCAACTCGATCGACTGCTCACACTCGAATGAGCTCCGCATACTGTCAAGCCCTCTTAAGTAAAGATGGCGCCTCGACCCCACTCAAGGTACGCGCGCCCTCTGCTCTGATTGGCCCATTACAATTTAATTCAAACCAAGATATTTAGAGCTAGTAAAAATATGACAAACTAAATTAAATTTACTTAAGAATTTTACAATGATCACTTAATTTTACAATCATTTCTAAAACAATATAATCTGAAGAATCAACACTTCAAACAATCGGAAAATAACTAGACTCATGACTACTCATGACTTCCTCTGACATTTAGGAATCAAAAATAATTCATGACTTCCTCTAAAATTCAGCAATCAGAAATCAACTAGACTCATGACTTCCTCCGACATATCTAACATTCGTCCATCCTGACAAATGTCGCGACCTCGCGAACATAATATTGTGATTGGCCATTATGAGTACAGACCAAATTATTTACCTAATTGTGTCATGCGCACCTAGCACGTTCATATAGTCATATTATGATATTATGTACAATATACATACTTTACAAAATTACAAATGAACATTGTATACTTTAGTTACTAATAATAACTAATAGTTGTAACAATATGTATATATTTATATCGGGCTACATAGGCCCATACAATATATACCTTAAAGACTAACATACATATAAATTATAATATACACTTAATAACTACACTTTATCACGAGTTAACGGCGACGTGACGCGCGCTTCATTCCGGAGTCTCCCCCGGAACCTTCGGTAAACCACACCAGTCGGCCAGAATTCCTCCGCTTCAAAGGTCGACAGAAGATGCGTCGGTACTCTCACCACAAAGGAACTGAAGTTGACCTTGTGGCGAGACTGCAGACGTTCGACCCTCAGGCGGAGGGATGTCTTCTCACTGATGTAGTCCACGACGTCCTCGACCTCCATGGACCAGTGCAGGCGGGATATGTACAGGGGCGTCGCGGGGACCTCGCTCCGCAGACGCAGCTCAGGTACATATGGCACGGTGCCGCGATGGTTGCGGGCGGCGGGCTTCTTCCTCTCCACCAGTATATTATGTACACCTTGTACATACATACTTTACAAATGAACACTCTATACTTTGCTTTGCAAACTAATAGTAATTGTAACAATAATGTGCACTTTGCACGTTCATATAGTCATATTATAATATGTACACCTTGTACATACTTTACAAATGAACACTATACAAGGCCTGTCCCACTCGCGCTGTAGGCATCGAACTGTAAGTACCCCCCGAGAGGGGCACATCATAAGGGACTCACAAGCGAGCGATGACACACGCGCAATATTTTTCATCGCGTATCGACTATATACTGATCATAGAGGAATTTAATTCATGATACAGGTTTAATCGCTGTGACAAAATCGTTATAAATCTTATAAAATGAACAATTAAAAAAAAAAAAAGGCCAATGAAATATGTATTTGAATAAAGTATTTAAATACAAAAGTAGATAAAATATACAAACATAGCAAATAAACCAATTTCATACAAAAAATACACAAACTACACAGAAATAAACTCAAGTTACTATGTTTAAATTCCTGCACTATAATCGAATATAAAAGTACTATAAAATATAGGTTGGGTTACTCAAATTTGATATTACTATAAAAAGGTTTGCTACTCGTACCAATTAAATAGTAATCAAAAAAAATATTATTTTGTTTTTTTTTTAAAAGGCGAAAACCTTGATTTCGTAAGAAAAGGTACGCGTTATGCGATAGAACGAAAGCGGAGATGTAGGTAAATATTGTAGGCGCCTAGCACTGCGCGGTCGGAATTTGAACTTTATAGTATCGTAATATGAGTCGTTATTTCTTTAAACCGGTTTCGTTAGTGGGAATTCAGTTGGTACTACTAATATATATTCTGTGACTATACTTTGCTTTGCAAATTAATAGTTGTAACAATATGTGCACCTTGCACGTTCATATATGTGCACCTTGCACGTTCATATAATATGTGCACCTTGCACGTTCATTTATTATAGTCATATTATAATAGTCGTGCTCGTTTCATTCTTCAACTACGCATATGCGGCTTTTTTTTTCGCAGTTTGGCAACTGACTGTCAACTTCATATCAGCAACTCCCGAACCACCATCGCGTTGCAAAAGTCAATCAAGAATTGGACCGTCCACGCTCCATAATATAAAGATTTCAAAACGGAACTCGTGACAATTTCCAGTGAATATGTCATAGTCTTAAATTCGTAAGTAACAAGTTAACAACTAGCGACGATTTTCGCCATAATACGTCAAATTTAAAAATTTCAACATCAGTTCTAAGTCGGCATACTCTATAATTCTGTCTACTCTGACTTGGGATAGCGAGCAAGAACCCTGTCAACTGTCTGGACTTTAATACCAATATTAAAAGTAGTTAAACCTGATGAACTTCGTATCACTTCCTTTCCAAGATATTTTGTCAACTTAAAGACCTTTCCTAGACTTTCACAAATTTTTGAATTTTCAAGGCTAAAATTAGCTAAATCGGCTTAGTGGTTCTCAAGTTTCAACAGTCTTACAGAATTGAAAATTCACTTTTATTTAAATAGGTTTGATAACTACTGAAAATTCTGAAAATTGTGCCATTACAAAATCCATGGATAATTTCCCTTCCTAATTAATATGAAATAAAAGTTAAAGTAGTCGATCATAATCATCGACCTGTTATAGGTTTTCAGCTCATTGATTATTATTATAGTAGCTAGCAAGCTATCATAATCCTTTTCTCAATTTCAATTAATTTTCAAATTCGAACTATGATATTCACTTAATTTTAAATCATAAATGTACCCACATTTTACATTACAACAGTTCTCACAAGTATATTTTCTTGTTTCCTGGTTTCTAAAAGCCTGAAACACACTTTTTTTTCTTTTTGGGCGAAATTCGACGAAAATTTGGGTTCAACAACCCTCAATCTTATAAGGAAAATCTGAAAACTAGGTTAGGTTAGGTTCAAACCTAACCTAACCGAAACCTAACCTAAACATAAACCTAACCTGGTTAAGTTAGCTATAAGTTATAACCATAATAAAAATCTATAACCATAATGAAGAAAATTTGAAGACCTACCCGGTATTGGGATGCAGATGGCCACTGCATCGCCCCACCGGGTGGACAACCCATTAACTCCTGCCATGGGTCACACAGGGACGTCTGAACACCAACGACCCATTGGAAGAACATTATATGGACTAGCTGCTCTCACGGCCTGCTCAACATCCAGCCCACAAAGCAAGTACCATAGGGTGGTTCTAGATGTTCCTCCATAACCTTAGAGAAACACAGATATGTTGGATTTCCTATTGTTCAAAATTGTTTTACCTATTTATTGACAACACGTCTTATTTTCAAGTTTCCTTGCTACACCTGATAAAACCAGAAGAATGTTTATTATTGCAATAAAATTGTATTATTACAGTTAGTGAAGGAATTATCAGTCTTGACTCTTTACATTTACTTTTGTGGGTAAACCGATTCAACTATACCTTAGAAGATCTAATAAAATCCGCTATTGTCCAATACAATCCGCGATCATGGCGCTATACAACTATAAAATTGTTTAGTGTTAAGGCCCATAAAATGTTGAAATTCATCCTAAGATCTAGTTCCTCCTCAAACACATTACAGTAGTAATATTCTGACATTGCACCCTGACACCCTGGTGTAATATTTTAGCACTTATTCCAGTATAATATACTTCCATAGTGTGGTACCAATACAACACTTGATATTATAGTTATAAACTAATTTATTCAAAAAAAGATCTATCAGGTTTTAACACTCGAAACAAAAACCTCTAAAGTAAACAATTATTGTGAAGCACCACATTACATGCCTTTGACTGTGTCTGTTCAAATTTATCTATGTCCCTTCAATCTATACGTTAGGTACATAATAAATTATGTGTACCTGGGTAAAATAACACAGAATTGTATAAATTCTTTTTATCCTTGTCTATATATTATAATGTTTTACACCAACAAGTACTGTAAAAATAATTATATCTCCATCAGCCCGTTTACTCAATCAATTGTAAAAGTAACTCAAATTAAGAATTTCAGCGACAATAATTTAAATATTAACTTATTCAATAATAAGCCAAACAATATTAAACTATCTAACCGCAGGTTATCAGATTCTAAACTCATCTCAATACGATAATATATTTTATTTAATCCATGAAAGACACTTTCGTGTTTAAATATTAATTTTCCAGTCTTTTAAATATTTTATTGTTTGCGTCTTTTGTCAAACTAAACAAAACAAAACGAATACCACTAAAATGAAGTAATGTATTACACCGTAATATCAATAGATCGTACGACAAGATTGTCACATCTAGTACATCTAGTAATACAACATCTATGGCACTATTTTTACGCAAGTTTTTACCAACTACCCGAAATACTTGTAATTTTTATTTTTTGTTGGAAAACAAATTTGTATTTGTACTTGTAATGTAAATTTTATTTCTGAAGTGTTATTTTGTGCCATTATGATATTTTGTATAAAGTTTCATACTTTATAATCCGAACTCCCGTACACAGTTCGCTTACAGTCAGTGAATAATAATTGTTGTTGAACCATTGTGTATCATTTGTGAAAGGAAACAAAATCTTAGATTATTGTAAGTACATTTACATTAAATACAAACACTTTGTAAATGATCTATGGCTATAAGTTTTCGGGAAGAATATTCTCAATTGACGAAAATGTAAGCAGCTTATTAACATTTAACACTAATGACAGATCTATTAAAATGGCCACGTCTATTAAAAACCATGATTTATATCGCATCTTCCACACTTCACAGTACACAATTTAAAATAAGTAAACTTTAGCTTCCGCTAATCAAATCCTTGTCCGTTACAAAACAAAATCGTGTCCAATTCGTTTTAATTCGTTTTAAACAAAATCGTTTAAATTACGAATCAACGGAGTCACAGTAGTATATTACAGCTTTATTAGTTCAATCTCAATTTTTTTTAACACCTTCACTGCGTAAGCTAATTTGTATGATATTGGCGTTACGAGACCGAAAAGTACTCTTATCTTTCCTTTCGCAATGACGCACCGAGACTCTTTAGATCTCTTACGAGTGGCTTCCTTAAAACCTTAACAATGAATGTATCTTGTAGTATGTGGTTCCGCCCGGAGATAGCAGTAAAAATGATTAAGAAAAACTCAAAATAAATTTACGAGAACTTAAGGGCCTCGTAATTGCACAATTTAACAAGATATACGAGTTCATTTGGATCTCGTAAATCACATTTTGGTTAAATATCGATAAATCAAAAGTGATGGAAATTGAACAATTCAAAAATATCGATATTTATTGAAGTGAAGGTAGCAAGTAACAAAATTTTCAATGTTTTTCATTAAAATATGATGAACAAAGTTTTCTTGCATTTATTACAAAACCCTTTTACTTATTTTTTTTTGTCGGCCTCTCTGCTCGTCATTGTCTGGCCTTCCCATAATAACAACCAACACAGCGTCTTTTTTTTTTTACTATATTTTATTGTGTATTTATGTTCGGATACTACAATGTTTCACTATTATCATATTTTTTGTCAAATTATCCCTTGTATTTCTGAATTAAACTTTCAATAAATATCTTTTTCGATAGCACGACATACACAACACTAATTAATTTCCAGGTGCGCGTCGTACGAGTGTTTAACGCACTAGATGTAGATTTTTACCATATTGTCGCTACGAGACGCATTAGGTCTCGTACGATTTTATTGATAAAAAAATTGCTAACAATATACCTAATCAACGTATAGAAAACTAATTAACCGGGACGAGTAAAACATACAAATTCACCTCCGAACCGGATGAAAGTCACAAGCGAGATTCATAAGGTCTCGTACCGCAGCGAACGTATTAAAACAAAATTATTATACTTATATTTTCAAGCAGAACAAAGATTTTATGATATGATTTAAAAGTTTTGTAATTACGTTTCCAATTTTCAAAGTTCAAACCACGTTAAACAAAAGCCCTTCAGGGCCTTACCTGCCTTTTCAACCAATTGAAACTTGCACCACATAAATTCAAAATCCACACCTCAATATTTTGCACTATACTTCAGCTCAACCGTCTTGTTTCTTTCGTTAGCATTTAGATTTAGATTTGATATAACTGCCTCAATGTTGGGTTCAAAAATACATTTGACAACCTATGTCGTGAACCTGCAGACGTTGATCTTCTGTTTTGATGATGCGAGTCCACCACCGAACGATTCATCCTCTCACGTGTTCCTTCACTTTCACTCTTCAATCATTCTTGGGCGTGAGATACCACGAAGGATTGCTTTTCCTTTGTGGCATCCCACTTCTGAATTGAAATAAAACTATCAAACTCACTGCACACTTCGTTTATTCATTCAATGATTCTCTCTTTACAATTCACACCAACACATTAATTCACTATGTTCACACTGCTTAACACTTTAAAATCTAAGATACTCGAAACGATCCAACTCGATCGACTGCTCACACTCGAATGAGCTCCGCATACTGTCAAGCCCTCTTAAGTAAAGATGGCGCCTCGACCCCACTCAAGGTACGCGCGCCCTCTGCTCTGATTGGCCCATTACAATTTAATTCAAACCAAGATATTTAGAGCTAGTAAAAATATGACAAACTAAATTAAATTTACTTAAGAATTTTACAATGATCACTTAATTTTACAATCATTTCTAAAACAATATAATCTGAAGAATCAACACTTCAAACAATCGGAAAATAACTAGACTCATGACTACTCATGACTTCCTCTGACATTTAGGAATCAAAAATAATTCATGACTTCCTCTAAAATTCAGCAATCAGAAATCAACTAGACTCATGACTTCCTCCGACATATCTAACATAAATATCTCCAAAAAAGTCTGCGACGCGGCGACACACTATACCTATCTATGTCGAGTGAGGCACAATAACCATTTTTTTATTTAAAAATCTTGAATTTTTTTTGGACTACATTTCAATTGTTTATTTTACTTATGCTATTAATCCTTATCAAAATAAATTATTTCATCACTAAGTACAGTTTATGTAGATAATATTTGGTCTTTGAATGATTAAAATTGGACGTTTGGTTTTGAAATTATTATTAAATACTTTCACGGACCCCCTTAATAAAATAAACAGCAAAAAAAATCGGATTAGGTATTTATTTTAGTTATTACAGATACAAAATAGGTACTCATAACTGTTTATTATGAAAAATTTGAAAAAATTTTATGTGAAGGCTGGTGTTGCTTTTTTGCAACTAAATCAGTGATATTCGGGTTGATGTTGCTACTAAGTTGTAATCTCAAATCAGATTCTACTTGTAATCTGTTTCTGTATTTGCTTTTTGTATATACAAGAGTAGAGAATGCCTTTTCACATAGGTATGTGGTTGAAAAAAGTCAAAAAAGCAGTAAATGTTTCAGTGCTTCGTCCGATATCTCATCGTCCGCATTTATGTATGGTCTAGAGATGACACCGCGGACCCCCAAACATATACTCACGGACCCCCAGGGGACCGCGGACCACAGGTTGGGAAACGCTGCAGTCTATCTATTAAAGAAAACCGCATCCAAATCCGTTGCGTAGTTTTAAAGATTAAAGGGAACAAAGGGACATGAGGGAAAAAAGCGACTTTGTTTTATGATATTAATTGTAGTGATGATCAAAAACATAATATTTCCTTTTTTGTTACTCTTTTGTGTAAAGATGATAAATTAGGTATTTAAACTTAGAATAATATTAATAAAATAAATTTTAATTATTTTATTATAGTACGGGAGCTCTAGAACAATTTTTTTTTATTACTATCAAGCAAATTTTTTGGAGTAGCTTTATTTTGACAAGACGGACAACATTTTTATTTGCAAAAAATCTGGAAACTGGTAGCTAACAGAGATAGAAAGGATTTCATATTTTGAATTGCTGGTCCTAAAATATGGACTGTTTATTTGTAGGACAATATTACTATTGTATCAATATACAAAAAATCAGCTCGTAAGGGTTCCGTTATATTATGGTTCTGTAATCAACAAAACTTGGAGCCCTAAAATGGAACCCTAACCGGCTGATTTTTTGTATATTCGTAGGTTGATAGTTATATAATTTAAGAGTAACATTGTCCTACAAATAGAACTATCCATAATATTTTAGGACCATAATTAGCTTGATAGTAATAAAAAAATATATGTTGTATGGCTCTCGTACTATTATTATTTACACTAACGCTTTTGCTATTAACAATAATATTATAAATTATTACATCGTATTAGTAAATATGTGCCTACTAAAGTAAGGGAAGGCACTAAGGCACTATATGCATAAAGGCCGTCACAGACCTAGCTAATAATATATATTAATATACCTTAATATACCGTACTAAACACACTGAGACCAGAAATATATACATTTATAGCTAAGTGTGTGGTCACGCGAAAATTGTATAGAAAATATATATTAATATGCCTAGCTATAAACATATTAATATAATATATTATAGCTAGGTCTGTGACGGCCTTAATACGAAGCCTCGATTGACGAATCGTCGTTTTCACTTTATAATATTAAGGCCGGTATAAATACCGCTCAAGATCCATCTCGGTCTCAAGACGCGGTTCGGCTCTGTGATTGGTCCAAATTTTGACAGCCAACCAATCACAGAGCCTGAACCGTGTCTTGAGACCGAGATGCATCTTGAGTATTGACTATTTATACCGGCCTAAGAGGCCGGGGTACCCTCGAAATTTTCATACATTCTTAATACCAAAATCATTTTCTTATACGAAAATATTTAACATGTTTGAGTTATTTTTCAGCTTAAGATAGTAATTACCTAGGGTCCTGAACAATTTTTTTTACAAAATATTTAAATACTTACTAAAAAAAAGTTGTATTTAAATATTTTTTAGTAAATTTACTACTAAATATTTAAGCACCAAAAAATAGACAAAAACACTAAAAAATATATAAATAAATAGTAAATTTACTACAAAATATTTAAACTTTAAAAAATATTTTTTATTATTTAAATATTTTGTAGTAAATTTACTATTTATTTATATATTTTTTAGTGTTTTCGTCTATTTTTTGGTGTTTAAATATTTAGTAGTAAATTTACGCCTCCGTGGTCTAGTGGTACAGAGCGCGGCTCTTGACTCGGAGGTCGTGGGTTCGATTCCCGCGTTGGAAACATATAACATGTTTCCAAGTTTGGTTAGGACAATGCAGGCTGATCACCTGATTGTCTGACAAGTAAGATGATCCATGCGTCGGATGGGCATGTAAAAAGTCGGTCCTGCGCCTGATCTCTCGCCGGTCGTGTCGGTCTGCCGTCCCACTGGCAGTAAGTAGGCAGTAAGTTATGAGAGTAAAGGAATAGAGAGTGCTCTTGTGTACTGCGCACACACTTGGGCACTATAAAAATACTCCTGCGTAGCTGGCCTGGTTTCAATGAAACCGGCCACAGTCACCGAAACCGGTGTGGGAGCTATTATTATTAGTAAATTTACTAAAAAATATTGTGGGGGACCAGCTTGCGCCGATTTCCCCTTAGATCGCCTAGGTCAGCGTGTCCGGAGTGAAGGAGATGATTAAAACACTTTTTCAGTTTGTTTCAGGTAGCAAGCACACAGTCGTTCCGAAGCCGGGTAACGTTGTAGAGCGAGTGCCGAACTATGGCGGCCGACCCACATTTATATCGGCCCTGGTACCCGGCTTCTAGAACTTTCCATGCCTCACCCCCTCGGATGGAAAATTTATTGAAATATTTACAAAATTACAGTATTTCACAAAATAAACATTTGTTTTATTTACATGTTCATCAGATCTACATAATTTGCTATTTTACAAGTTCGTGCCGACCTCCGTGACCGAAATAAACCTAGGTAATTACTATCTTTAGCTGAAAAATAACTCAAACATGTTAAATATTTTCGTATGAGAAAATGATTTTGGTATTAAGAATGTATGAAAATTTCGAGGGTACCCCGGGCCCTTAATTGTCGATGGATTCTATGTGATTCTAGAATCTACTGCGTAGGATAATAATTTTAACTTTATAAGTTATAACATACTACATAGCTTATAATTTGTAAACCACGACAATTAAAAAGGGTGTTTCTTTTTTATACGCTTTTTTTTAATTCTTATTTTATTTGGGGATTTTAGCACTCGCAGTGGCTTTTTATACGCTTTTAATTATTAGCTTCACCTCTATATTTGTTTGTAACATGTTTGTAACCGACTTTTTTGGGCGCGATTTTGACCCACTTTAAACGGCCAGTTTAGTTTGGTTGTATATAAAAAAGCGTGTATTTAGTTTTTTAAACTATTATTATTAACTATATTATCAACTTCTAAGGCCCACTTGCGCCAATCTGGGTTAAAGTTAACTCTGAGTTAAACATCATGTCATATCTGTCACTCACCAAGTCAGTGATAGAGATGACATGATGTTTAACTCAGAGTTAACTTTAACCCAGATTGGCGCAAGTGGTTCTTACTGTCTCATAACTTATCAAGTACTCCTATATTGTATTCTTCTAGTTCTTATCTTCTAGTTAGGTTCTAGTCTATGGTGAGGGCTCTGAAGGTGCCGCTGGATATGACGTCATCGCTGGAGACAGGCCGGTGGGCTTCGTCCACTCTCATCTCCGCCAGCTCCTTGAGGTACGCCCGGCACTCCAGCGTCGTCATTTGAGTGATGAAATCCTCTGGAATGGGAAGATATTCAAAATTCAAATATTCATACTGATATTATGAATGTTAAAATGTGTCTATCTATATGTTACCAGCTTCTTCTTTTGGACAGTTGGTTAGAAACGGACATTAGTATCTAGTCATAAAATAAAACCTCAGGAGACACGTTGGTAATTCTAAGCAACCGTTTGGGAAAACGGACATTTTAGTCTCTAGTCATAAAATAAGACCTCATGTCAGAATCTGAGTCAAATTAGAACACTGTTTTTATGCAGTTGGTGCGGATATTGTTGTCTCTAGTCACAAAATAGGAACTCCTTTCTCAGAAGATACGACATATCTCTAAGCGACCGTTAGGGAACACTGATCTTTAGGAAGTTGGTGAAAATCGACGTCTCTACGCTCTAGTCATAAAATAGGAACTCCTGACCTTGTAATTCGGCTATAGACCTCTCAGTACCACCGTAGTCCTTTGGCATGATGTGTTTGGGGTAGTACTGCTGCAGGACCTCCCGGCTCTCGTGCACCATCAGACGGTCCACTATCTTCTTCTTCAGGAACTGCTTAAAGAAGTTTAACAGGGTGTATGCTATTTTAGACCCTATGATGATATGGATCCTCTTCACTCTGAACCCGTAGCTGTCCTGAAAAGCACATGAAATGGTATTTCTTGAATTTGTAATAAGAATAGTCATAAAATAGATTACAGAATATGCAGATGTTACTTTGCTGAAATCGACAGCATAAAATGGATAATATTATGAATAGTTTAACGACTGTTTTGGTTATAATAAAACTGCGAAATAATATTTTTTGTATCAAAATATTGAAATGTTACAGGAAAAGAAGTTAAAAGTTAAAACTAATATTTGGGAGCTACTAAAATGATGTTGTCAAGTTTCTTTGAGGCAAAGCAGTATGATCCGGATGATTTTCTAACAAGAATCATCCATGTGTCAGTCGGTCATCTTTCAATCCGTTCTCTATCTTGTCAGCTGGTCATCATGGTTATAGTTTCACTGAGTAACAAGAGAAATGAAGTATCTGCATGCCCAGTGCATGCACTTCGACAATGTAGAATAATTACACTTGCATCCTAGCCTACTTTAATAAAACTGTCACCGATATAATACTCAAATCAGACAGAGGTATTATCAGAAGCAGTTACTCACGAGCAGGTTAAGTAGTTCTTGAGTTCTATGAGGTTGACGTTACCAGAAGCAGTTACTCACGAGCAGGTTGTCGTAGCAGTTCTTGAGTTCCATGAGGTTGGCGTTGGCGATGGCGTCCTTCACGTCGCACTCTGACACGTCGTAGATGAGCTCCATGCCGGCGTGGTAGTCGTACCGCTTGAAATAGTCCAAACACTGGTAGAAACAAAATAAATAATAGCTTAAAATAATATCATCATCATCGTCATATCAGCCTATATTCTTCCACTGCTGGACTGGACATAGGCCTGTCTCAATGAACACCAAGATGACCGATCTCCCGCTACTCGCATCCAACATGAACCCGCAACTAAACGGAGATCGGAAAATAAAAATAATATAATAGTTTAAAAAACTAAAAAACACGCTTTAGCCAATCAGCAATGTTGGATTTACCTAAGTCACAAGACATATTTTTTTGTATTTCTGTCAGCAAACTCTTTCATTTGATAGTTGATACCAGTTGATACCATTGACATAATATTATAATAATTATGTTCCTTATTCATTGGTTGATAGTTGATACCCATAGTGGCCATAGCATTTCAATTAGCCTCTCCGCCATTTTAGGGGGCCTCCCTAAAATGGCGGTCATAATATTGGATTTGTAATGACGTTCCTTAGCTAGTCATGTATTATCATCAGAACTCAGAGCGTGTGCAAAATTTCATCCTCATCGAAGACCCGGAAGTGGGTCAAATTATGATTCCTAGATTTTCTTACATAGTTACAAGTGAAGGTAATAAAAGCGTGTAAAAAATAAAAAAAACACGTTCTTTTTAAATAAAAAAAAAATTAAAAATTATTACATTATCATTAGCTCATAATACTTACGTATGCAAAGTTTCGAATTCATTAGAGTTTAGACCAAGATAGGTAAAAATCGTGCTCAAAGATTCCGTTACTGTATACATACAGCCCGAACTAATAAAAACAAAATAGTGTTAATAATATCCAATCACTGGTGAAAATATTATGATCTAAATTACTGGTCGTAACTAAATATTGTGATCCAATCACTGACTTAAACTTATACTTAGACTTAAACTTTAATAATAAAAAATATTTTTTAAAGTTTAAATATTTTGTAGTAAATTTACTATTTATTTATATATTTTTTAGTGTTTTTGTCTACTTTTTGGGGTTTAAATATTTAGTAGTAAATTTACTAAAAAATATTTAAACACAATTTTTTCTTTGTATTTAAATATTTTGTAAAAAAAATTTGTTCAGGACCCAAGGTAATTACTATCATAAGCTGAAAAATAACTCAAACATGTTAAATATTGTCGCATGAGAAAATGATTTTGGTATTAACAATGTATGAAAATTTCGAGGGTACCCCGGCCTCTTAAAGTATCTCCATACCCAGCCAACTCGGCTCAGCGGTTTGGGCGCGAAGAGGTAACAAATAGACACACACACTAATGCATTCATTATTATTAGTAAGGATTAATTAGAAGTTTACACATAGTAATTTAAAGAAACTAATAATGGTCGGTTTACCTTCGGTATATAAATACATATTAATATTATTAATATCGTAATAGTAGGGGAGCCCAGAGTGCTATTCGTGTAGTTACTCGAGCGTCATGGAGACCTAGTAGGTTTTATACATTAGGTAAAACTGATAAAAAAAATAAGAGCGCTTTTAAGGATTCCGTACCCAAAGGGTAAAAACGGGACCCTATTACTAAGACTTCGTTGTGTGTCCGTCTGTCCGTCCGTCTATCTGTCTATCGCCAGGCTGTATTTCAAAAACCGCTATAGCTAGACTTCTGAAATTTTCACAGATTGTGTATATCTGTTGCCGCTATAACAACAAATACTAAAAACAAAATAATATTAATATTTAAGGGGGGCTCACATACAACAAACGTAATTTTTTGGCCTTTTTTGCTCGATATCAATAATGGCAACAGGTAGGCACTTGAAATTTTGACAAAGGCCTTAAATATATTATGTGTTCTTTAATAATTAATAATAACATTTAAATAAAATAAAAAATAAAGAGGGCTCCCATACAAAAAACACAAGTTATGGCCTATTTTTGCTCTATATCGGTGCGGAACCCTTCGTGCGCGAGTCCGACTCGCACTTGGCCGATTTTTTATTTAAGTGGCGAGTTCAGAACTGCAGCTATTTTAGTGTTATGGAAAAGAAAATAAATTCAGAGAATTGCTTATTTAGGTAAATTAATACAAGATTTTAGACAACAAGGACTAAATCTTTTAGTTTAGTGTAATAATATTATAATAATATCTGCGTAGCTTATTTAGGAAAATATGAAGCATTTTTTTTATATTTTAAAATGTCCCTACAGGCTCACCTATTTGCTGTGCTTTATATGGAAGCTTCTTTGGGGTATACTAAACATCTCTTATCTTAATCTGACAGATCCGATGTCATTTTAGTACTAGAAAATAACTATTTTAACCCACCACATGAGATATCTGATTTCTATACTATGTTAAGTAGACCTTCTTCAGCTCCCCTACTATAATGAAACTAGCTGACCTAGCAAGGCTTGTTGTCAATTAAAATAATAATAACAAGGTTTGCAAGTTGGTGACATAAGAAATAACCACCTAACGACCTATTCTCATGCTAAGAGTCAGCTCGCATATTTAATTAAAAGATTTCATAATTTCAAAGATGCTCCCGTACAAGTTTATGCGAGCAGGGGGTGTAGTGCGAGTTTTATTCGATCATACGCATCGAGCACGTTAACGCGAATTTGTATGGGATCAAAGCAGCGCCATCTACTGGCTAACGTGGATACCGCTTTAATCCCATACAAATTCGCGTTAACGTGTTCGATGCGTATGATCGAATAAAACTCGCACTACACCCCCCTGCTCTCCTTTGCAGTTTACAAGTATCATGTAGACTTGACGCTTAAAAAACTTTGGAAATTTTTCAGCTGTGAACGAGCTGACGATGTATAAGGGTTCAGAATGCGAAAGTCTGTCTGTCTTTCTGTCCGTCTGTTACCTCTTCACACCCAAGCCGCTGAGTCGATTTTGATGAAATTTGATATGGAGATATACTTCGAGTCCCGGGAAAGGACATAGGATCGTTTTATCCCGGAAAATGCGGAGAACGGAGTTGCGGGCGTCATCTAATAATAATCTTTCAAACGAAAAATTAGATAATAATAATTGGTACATCCGTTGCGATGACAAACACACAGACAGGGTACAGACACGTCAAATTGCTATAAACCCCACTGTCATTTTTGTAAGGGGTTATTTAAACGTTTTCCTTGCTAGAAAAAAAAACGAGGGAGGTAATAGTTTTTCCCGGCGATTCCAAATAAAGGTATACTTACGGAATACAGCACTTTGTAGAGTGACTTCAAGACCTTGGGGTCACTGAACTTGCCGATGAACTTGCCCAATAACACGCGGTTGTAGTCCGCAGTCATCTTCGGCAGAGCCAGCATGTGGCTGAAAGAAGTAGAAGTAGTAGAAGATGAATATGATCTCCCACTAGTACGGGAGCCCTAGAACAAATTTTTTTGTGATTAACTATTTACCTACCAATATACAAAAAAGTCTGCTGAGATTTTTCGAAAATAAATATGTTGTTCGTCTTATCAAAATGTAGCTACTTACAAAAAATTTGCTTGTTAGTAATCACAAAAAAATTTGTTCTAGGGCTCCCTCACTACACGTATTGTTCTATCTGAAAAAAGTAGGTTTGGTTCTAGATCCAGAACACCCTTCGTTCTATGGCTGATGGGAAATCGCAGATGGTTTTAGTGCGTAGGTTCGTGGCCAGTCCCACTTATCTATGGAGTGCTGCAGTAACTGAGGCATGACCCAACACAGGGCTGGCTTAATGCTTGTGCCGTGTAAGGCAAAAAAATGTTAGGTTATCCTTCAGTGGGCAGTCTGTATATAACAGGCATTTGCGCCGTGTGTAAACACCCTAAGACGTAGCGAAAAGTAGATAGGAATGGATATAGGAATCCTACTCCAACTCCTAGAGATTTAATAATAATGTCTAAATACGTACCTCAGCTACCCTGCTGATCTTTTATCGTTGGGGAGGGAGCCGAAAATGTTGGCATAAATAAAGGTATAGCGATGGATGGAAACAATCCAAGAGCCAGCCTCTGTTCGCGGAGGGCCGTGAGCCTGCAAAGGAGCCTCGCGCGTGAAGTCGTGGTGTAATCTCATGCGATCCCACAGCTCACCTAGAGCGTATAATGGATAACGGTGGGTTGATCGTGCCCAAAACTATGCCTGTACGGGGAGTGGAGCACCATGGGTTTTTAGTGGGTAGGTCCTACGAGTCCCACACACCCCGGCCTATGTCCCCATAATCCACCGGGGATGTGCAAAGCATTTCCCTATGTAAAAAGGGCGTATAATGGCATTTTAGTGGGTTGGGGCTGCTGCCATCTTTCGGGCTCAGCAGAGACCCATACTTGCAGGCAGAATGCCCCCAAGCAATAGTTGATTAAAGGCATTTCTCGGCGAAAAAAGGACCTACTGAGGCAACACTTAGGCCCACCTGTTTCCATTTATATATTGGAACTCCTTCTCGATGTCGCATGGCGCGAAGAACTGGTACTGCTGGGTCCGCATCATGCAGATTTTGTCCAGCTTGACCTTGGCGCATTCCAGGGATCCCTTGGACATCACTATGAGAGTCTCCAGGTAGACTGGGTCTGGAATTGCATTGAGATGAGGTTGAATCCTTGCTAATATTATAAATACGAAAGTGCGTCTATTTGTTACCTCTTCACGATTAAAATGCTGAACCGATTTTGATAGTTTGGAGATACTTATAGAGAGACGGGCAAGAACATGGAAATGGTTTTTGTTGTGAAAACTGTACGGTTCCCGCAATAAACGGTGTTACCCTTTTGATCAATCTTGAGCATATTTTTCGTTTTCTTTTTCCACTTCAGTTTCATAATTAGAAATTAGTTACATTTTTATTTGTACCTTCTTACTGAATATTAACATAACTTATGGGCGGGAATAGACGTCCGATTTTTTCATCCGATTGTCTGATCCGGTTGTCTGATCAGACTATCTGAAGGCACTCTTGCCATACATTTATTTGAATACACAATAGGGCGGGAATAGACGTCCGATTTTGCTTCCGGTTGTCTGATCAGACAACCGGATCGGATTCACTCAATACACGTCCGATTTTTGCGTCCGATTTTTTCTGAACTCAGTCGCTCTCGAGCTATCTGTGAGCTTGCACGGAGCAGAAAGACAAGATTCACCCTACATGATTTCGTTTATTTTTAGGGTTCCGTAGTCAACAAGGAACCCTTATAGTTTCGGTCTGTCCATCCGTCTGTCCGTCTGTCTGTCTGTCCGCGGTTTTGCTCAGAGACTATAAGACAACAAGTTATTGATTAATAGTCAATCAACTTAAAAAAAAATGTATTCGGCGAAGTTTAAAGGAACTTTTCGTTCAAATTCCTTAGAAAGTAACTGAGATGATGTTGTTAGTGGTGTAAAACATGATATTATAATAATTAATGTACATTCATTGACCATACAAAAATTTTCAAATACTAGCGGTACTACGGAACCCTATATTGCGCGTGGCCCGAATTTTACAAGTAAAAGGCAGTCCGAACAACAACCACGCGAGACGTTCGTTCAGTATCATGCTAGAGAATAAAGGCCGTCACAGACTTAGCTATAATATATTATACTAGCTTTCCCGGCAAACGTTGTTTTGCCATATAAAGTATTTCTACTTCATCAGTTGATACAAAATCTTACCCCCTCTTTTGTTTGGGGGAGGCAATTTTATACACAAAGAATACACTAAATAATAGGAAGTAAGTCCATTAAAGAAAAATGTTTCATACAAAATGTGACTCCCTCTTTGGTTCCCTAAGAGGGGGGGGGGGGGATTTTTATACACCAGATGTTGATTTGGAAGAAGACAAATATATCTGCGAAAACCGCATTCAAATCGGATCAGTAGTTTTCGTGTGATAGTGGAACAAACATACAGACAGACAGACAAAAAACTAACCACATTTTTGGCTTCTATAGCGATCTAGTGACACCCCCCGCTTATTATTTTTTTAATATCTTTAATGTACAGAATTCACATTTCTACAGTTTTATTATAATATGTATAGATTAATAATATTATGTTTATAGCTAGGCATAGTAATATATATTTTCTATACAATTTTCGCGTGACCACACACTCAGCTATAATATATTATATTTCTGGTCTCAGTGTGTTTATTTATTTATTTATTTATTTATTTATTTATACGGTTATAAGTAATATATATACGGTTGTAAGTAATATATATTTTCTATACAATTTTCGCGTGACCACACACTCAGCTATAATATATTATATTTCTGGTCTCAGTGTGTTTATTTATTTATTAGTCCGGTATATTAATATAATATATTATAGCTAAGTCTGTGACGGCCTTAAACTGGCAAATCGGAAGAAATAATCGGACGTCTATTGTGTCTCCGTACAAATGTATGCAGACTGCACCTTCAGACAATCGGAACGGCAGTAAAATCGGAAATGCTTTGACGCTGTTTCCGATTCTGACGTCCGATCCGGTAACCGGATCGGACGTGTATTGTGTATCCAAATAAATGTATGGCAAGAGTGCCTTCAGATAGTCTGATCAGACAACCGGATCAGACAATCGGATGAAAAAATCGGACGTGTATTGTCGCCCATACACGTCCGATCCGGTTACCGGATCGGACGTCAGAATCGGAAACAGCGTCAAAGCATTTCCGATTTTACTGCCGTTCCGATTGTCTGAAGGTGCAGTCTGCATACATTTGTACGGAGACACAATAGACGTCCGATTATATTTTCTTCCGATTTGCCAGTTTAAGGCCGTCACAGACTTAGCTATAATATATTATATTAATATACCGTACTAATAAATAAATAAATAAATAAATAAACACACTGAGACCAGAAATATAATATATTATAGCTGAGTGTGTGGTCACGCGAAAATTGTATAGAAAATATATATTACTATGCCTAGCTATAAACATAATATTATTAATCTATACATATTATAATAAAACTGTAGAAATGTGAATTCTGTACATTAAAGATATTAAAAAAATAATAAGCGGGGGTGTGTCACTAGATCGCTATAGAAGCCAAAAATGTGGTTAGTTTTTTGTCTGTCTGTCTGTCTGTCTGTCTGTATGTTTGTTCCACTATCACACGAAAACTACTGATCCGATTTGAATGCGGTTTTCGCAGATATATTTGTCTTATTCCAAATCAACATCTGGTGTATAAAAATCCCCCCCCCCCTCCCTCTTAGGGAACCAAAGAGGGAGTCACATTTTGTATGAAACATTTTTCTTTAATGGACTTACTTCCTATTATTTAGTGTATTCTTTGTGTATAAAATTGCCTCCCCCAAACAAAAGAGGGGGTAAGATTTTGTATCAACTGATGAAGTAGGAATACTTTATATGGCAAAACAATGTTTGCCGGGAAAGCTAGTATAATATATTATAGCTAAGTCTGTGACGGCCTTTATTCTCTAGCATGATACTGAACGAACGTCTCGCGTGGTTGTTGTTCGGACTGCCTTTTACTTGTAAAATTCGGGCCACGCGCAATATAGGGTTCCGTAGTACCGCTAGTATTTGAAAATTTTTGTATGGTCAATGAATGTACATTAATTATTA